>WJFB01000097.1:22935-106642 GCA_009870185.1 Pygmarrhopalites habei
GGGGGGGGGGGGAGGAGTTTGGGTCATCCAGGATCTAAAAAATGGAGAGACTTTTTGTTGATGGACTCGTCCTCTTCGCGGACGGATGAACTTGGGATTGAAAAAGAGGAAAACTTTGTAAGCCATCTCTCTCTCTCTCTCTATCTTTATCCTAGAAACGTCACATGCTAAGCTGAGGCGCTGGAAAGTTGGAGGAAAGGTGAGCTGAGCCAAATGTACATCTCGCAATTTAATTTCATATGAAAAGAGAGGGTGGGAGGGGAAGGAAAAAAGTATTTAGAAGACTGTGGTATTAGAGCCGACGGAGCTATCAATACCTTCTTCGCTAGCAAAGACGAGTCCACAGTTGGCATTCGGGTATTACTTTATGATGATTGTGGAGACTCGGAGTAATCTCCGTCTCCATCCTATCTCTCCTCATTTCACATGACCCGACCATGGCCGGGAATCAAAGAGAAGAACTGGAGGGGTGGAGGGAGAAAAGAAGATAAAGAGGTGCGGAGAAAATGTCTTCCCAGCTTTTTTCTCTCCTCCTCCGTCATCAGAGGCAGGACGACTTGTGTTCGGGGAAGAGAGGGCGAGTGTCTATACAACTGCTGTGCAAGGACCTTGCTAATGGTGAAGGAGAGATCTCAATGGGCTTCCCGATTGAATTTCTTGGTGAATTAAAAGTGCACAAAGGAGAAGACGAGAGAGGGGGAAGCCCCATATGTCGTCACAATCAAATCAAATAATTCCTCCCTCCACTTGCAATTGGAATCTACCAGAACGACGCTAGGCTCCTATCTCCCGTCCCTTCCTCAAACTACATCTTCCATATTTCCATTTAATTCATATTATCCCAACACACATGCATTAAATCCCTCAGATGGATAGACAGACCCTACTTTTGGGATGAACATTTCATTATGACCATGATTGCCAACCAATCAAAACTTAGTCCTCACGGCTCCTTCCCATGGTCAAGGATTGGAAAATGAAAATAATATTTGGACTCACCAGGATTCTTCATCCTGGAATTATTACGATTAGTGATGCGGTGTGGTTTTTTTGAGGTTCAGATTTGCGAAGGGCCATGGAGGAAAAATATGGTCAGGGAATAATCTCAGGACATCTAAGTAAGATTGACGGGGACAGAGGCTAAGGAAATGGGGTGGCACTCTGGTAATGTTAATGTTTAGTTCCGTTGGTCAAGAACCCACACAAAAGTGTGTTTTCTGTCAAGTATGAAAGACTTGCCCTCTACGAGAGTTAGATGGAGTGAAAATAGTTTGATTTCTCAGTTTCCTCTGTTTCAGAAAAGAAACGTAGTCAAACTTTTGGGTTGGCTGTGAGAATTTGAAAGGAAGAAATGTAGGGAATAAATTGGGAGTGAAACCAAGACGCTGCTCTGTTCTCTTGCTCATCCACTTTCACCAGAAGAGAAAGGTGTGGCTCGGCTCCGCAATGACATTTGAACAAGACTCAGGTAATCTAATTAACAAGATTAGGTAGGACAGAACGACCCCCGGTTGCTCTGAGTATCTGTACAAAAGAGAGGAATTCCGGAGGATGGTTCTATGGAGAGTGGGTATGTGTAAATGTCCTCATTTACAGGGGACGTGTCAGGACGTGAGAATATATTATAAGGAAGAGAGAAAGGGCGACGACTTTGCCCTCCTCTCCATGTCAGTGGAAGGGAATTCGTTTGAAACGGAGCTCCACAGTTAAATGACAGAGTGAGAGGGTGTGGAGTACGTGAGTGGGAAATCCCCGTCGAGCTCCGAAAAATTCTCTCTTTTTTCCCAGTCTCTCTATGCCCAATTAGTTGGTAGACAGAGAAAGTGGTCTACTTTACAGTCCACCTTTTCTCCTTTTCTCAACGGAACACAATTGCTACATCCAGACTATGCCCCTTCATAGTGTAAACTTTTCTGTTCTTTGCATACCTCCACAACCTTTTTAAGACAGGGACGCAATTAAAGGCACAAAAAATGAAATATACACGAATGATATTGCTTCCATTAATCTGTTGGAGGATGGGAAATTGGAGGGAGAAAAAATGCACATGTGGAACGCGTCTTGCCCCCCACCCCGCCGGCCCACCCACAGCTGTTAGTCTAAATAATGGGGAAATAATGGGAGAAGGATTTTCTCTGGGAGGGTCGTTGTGGGTACTTGGCTATTTGTGTATATTTTATATTTGCTCACTCCTCGCTGATCATAAACTAAAACTTAAGTAGAGTAAACACGGTCCTCGCTCTCCGGCCTGCATTCCGGGGATTCATGATTTTTAATGGAAAATGTGGATTTTTAGTGGAGCCCACACAACACACACACTGTGCCATGTGTGTGTGTGCGGAGGGGAGTGCACAAATAATGTACACAAAGAAATAAACGACTCCACACTTGCACGTCTCGTTAAATTCCTTGAGTGTGTGTTTGTGTTTGTACTGGGCAACCGAACAACTCCAGCCCAGCCAGACGGCTATAGCACCCAAAAACTGTACACAGAGAGAGAGAGAGAGGGAGAGATGGAGGCTCCAGTTTGCACGAGTGAGCAGGAATTGCACGTCTCTCAGTTTTTTGGACTATTCTGCTATTTTCCTAATGCCCGGTGTGGAGTCGTTATATGGGCTTGTCAATGGCATGGACACGGACATGCATGAGGCTCGTGTCACACTCGTATAAAGGTATGAGATTTGCTCAAGGTGATAAAACAAGGGGAAAAATTGTCATAAAACCTGGGAGCGGAACTGGAAACACGTTCCAGTAGTAAAAAGTCAAGTCAAAGCCACAATCCCCTCTCCACCCACCCAATGCCTTATCAACGCTCCCCCAAACTGGAGGGGGACAAAAAACAACACGAAGGGGCAGGAGAAATTCAAAAATAAATCCTACTTCAATTTCCATTGGATAGTTTTCGGTTCAAGTGGATGAGAGTTTTGGACATGATTGTGTGGTTGTCCACAGGGAGGGTCATTCCCAATTGCCGTTGTTATGACCATGGCAATGACAACCCAATAAGCAATTGCACCCAAACTGGAGGCCCCTCGTCGTTACACTCCCTTCCATCACTCAACTCTTTCGCTCCCTGAGAAAATTTACGACAGACAACGTCTACAGTGTGTTTCCCACATGAAGACATTTTTAAAAACAGAGAGAGAGAGAGAGAAAGGTGGGAATGATTTTCAGCCTAGCAAGTTTGTCATCCGAGGAAATAAAATTTGTATTCGCTTTGACATAATTAGAAATGTCTTTCATTTTATAATACGCTGTCTCATTTCCTCGAAACAAGTGGTACTGCGTAGCGCAGGCTGTAGGGACAAAAGTTGATTGCGTGTGTGAAGAGAAAGCTGGTGTGGAGTTTGGAAAAAAGGAGGGATGACTGGTCGACCGTTGACTATCCTCTGAGAATTGTTGGTTGCCAAGTGGAAATTGTGAGTGGAGATATGATGGAGAGTGTGAAGCTGGACTTGATTCATGGAGGCAGGGAAGGGTGAGGAGAGGAGTTGACGAGTAAAATGTGATGATGTGATTACAAGTGGAGGAGGAATTGGAATAGTGGAAGTTTGTTTGATCAAAGTGGGGGAGAGTGCCTAGAGTTATTCTTTCAACTTGTTCATTATTTAATTGGACAACTGGCAGCCTATTTATATGAACATGATAAGAATGACAAAGATTACCTCCCCTCCCTCCCTCGCAGGGAGAAAGTCAGTGAGACATAATTTCTTATCCTCTCTCCGTCCAAACAGGGCCTTTGTCTATGGAAACTTTGTTTTATTGTATTTGGTGTGTGGAATATATAACTTTGCAAGATGGAAGGAGGGGGAGATGAGATGAGAAGGAGAATTAGACGCGTCGCAATTCCAATAGACCGGTACACACACACTCTCTCTCTTTTTCTTTGCTAGTGTAAGGGAGACAGCATAGCCATCTCATATTTAGCTGCTATAAATCGGAGCTGGTCGTGCTGGGAAATGTGAAACAAGGAAATTGTGCCGTTCTGCACACTCACACACCCTTCTTCGCTCTTCGTCTTGGAAGGAGACGGGAGATAGGGAAGGAAGGAGATAGAGAAAGTCGGAGGAACGTTGACTAAGTATTTGGGAGTGAGTGTGTGTTGGAGTACGTGGATGAGATGACTGGATGAGAGAGAGGCTGATGGGGCAGCCCCATCCCATTAGAAATTCAGCTCAACGAGTTGAAGAAAGTCGAGGCAAAAGGAAAGAGTAAGGAGGGGCGGGGGAGGGGAAATGGAGTAAGTGTGGGGAGAGGACGAGAGGATGACTCCGAGACTCACTCACTCACCCACTACTCCCTTACCAATCTAATGAAATCTTTGTACAATTACCAAAATATACCGTCTGGCTCGCAATCAATATCTCTGCATGCCCTCGCTCTCTCCTCCTTCTCCTAGACTTTCCCATTCCTTCTCTGCCCCCAACTCTTTTCTTTCTCTCTGTTTCACTTTCCAGCTTTTCTCTTCTTCGTCCCACTTTCTCCGTCTCTCTCTCTCTCTCTCTCTCTGAGGCTCAGCTTTAAAGACATGATGCGAAGCGATAGTAGAGATACAGTAATTTCTTTGCTTTGACTCCGAGTGCACATGGTGAAAGTTTTTTCTCTCTCTTCGTTTGATCTTATCCTTGCCTTTCTCCCCCTCTCACTGCCTTCTTCTCCTCCTCCTGCTGCTACTGCCAGGGAAGGGAAGGGCATGAGCATTCATATCACATATTGTTAAAAGCTCTTTGCATAAATGCACGGCAATCTCAATATCAACACACAAGCACAGTGTGAAGGCTGAGGCCCTGCCAGCCAGGCAAAGGGCTCAAGTACGGATAGAAAAGATACCGGGGAAAAAGTTGAAAAATTCATCACTCTATTTCATTTTTTCCCAGCGCTTCCTCCCCATGAATACCAATGGAGAAATTCCCCCTTATGTATTCATTACGCTGAAATATTGGGCAAGGGAAAGCCAGTTTGCATTTGCATACTAAACAAACCTTCTTTCTTCTCCCCCGCCCCCGCCGCCCCTTCCTTCCCTCTTAAATGCTATCAAAGAACAAGGAGAAGGAGAAAACACGAGTTGAAACTGTAAAGAGGAGCATCTGTAGCAAAATATCCGACTTTGAGCCTCCTTCTTCATTTTCATACTCAACGAAGGATGCCTTATGTTAATTCTCCCTTCCAAAAACACACCACACTCCCTCTCACCCACTTAATAAGAATATTTTGAGAAGGGAAAATTTTCTCCCTTTCTTCATCTTCTCTTTTTTCAAAATGAACTTTTTTCAGCTGGAATCTAATTTAATTTATAAACGGAGTCTGATTAGCAATTACCTTGGCCGGGGGAATTATTTTTTTTATCTTGGCTCGGGAAATGGGCTGCCAAAGTTCAAAAAATTCCGACTCTGTGGGGTGAGGATGAGAGGAAAGTCGTCCAAAAGTGTCTTCCGTGGACATACATGGGACTAATGTAATTGGGAGGGAGTAAGGTTCATTTCTTGGGTTATCTAAGTGCTGCATCGCAAATTCTGACTATTCACAATGATCTGGAAGGAGGAGGAGAGAGAGATTGGCCATTGGACAGTTTTTTCTTGCTCCTGACTCATGTCACCGAGCCAGTGAATGGCCTACTACTATCCCTCCTCACCGCACAAATAAATGAGGCCAATTTAATTAAGAAAGTTGGGGGTTATTGGCAAGGAGAAGCCCTAAGTCACAAATCAATTAGAAGGCACAGAACAAAGAAATAAGTCTGACTCCCTCTCGTCCTCAGCCAGACAGGCTGGTGAACTCCAGCCAAGACGCTGCCTCATTGGCTGAGTTGTGTGCACACGGCAATTTTTTTGTATGGCCTCATCTCCCTCACTCAACATCCATTCGGATGGACGGAGAGACATTGGGCTTCCGGCTATTTTGAGGGAGAGTTGACATTTCGGAGGGTCTAATTTTTAAGTTGGCACGAGGTAATAAATGGGGATGTAAATGTGAGCTGAGTGTCTGTTATGGGGGTGGATGATGATGGAGGTCCCAGCTGGGCTGGCTAAAATGAACTGTGTAAATTAATAGACATCGTAAGACGGGGGAGGGGCGAGGGCTTTAATTCCTGGAGATTCCTTGTCAAAAGGATCGGAGGAGTGGGTCCATAAAGTACAACTGTTGGTACATTAAAGGGCTATTTATATGGGGGACTACGGAGAGATAAGGACAGATTAAAGGCAAATAGTCGTCAAGCGAAGAGTAAAAAAAGAACTGGTGCTCTGTTCGCAGCTTCTGCTGTGGAGTGCAGGAATAAAAAAGAGCGGAAAGGACCGGGAGCTCATGAAGAGTAAATCAAGGGAGGGGGAGGGAGGCTGAAGTGTGAGACACATAAAAATCCTGGCCGGGTGACACCCATGCAGCCCCCATTCCCGGGATCGGGGATAAGAGAAGGCGGGAGGGAGAGATCCTCTTTTCTACTTGTGATTCCAATTCCCCGACTCTCGACTCGGTGGACAGGGTGCAAGACGGGCGTATATCAAAGGGAGTTTGGTATGAAATGTGGAGATTGCCATAGTTGCTATCGAAGCCAAGAGGGAGAGTGAAGAAGGAAGAAGGTGGGGAGCTGACGATGTCTTTTGAGATGGGGGGATGGCTTTGACATGTCAGACGAGCACCCAACTCGACCCATCCCTATAAACCACCGACTTTTGGATGTTCATGCGGGTGATGGTCGGTCGTACTGGAGCACTAGAAAGAATGCGGGCTTCTTTACCGTTAAAGTGTCCGCAGTCACCCACTCTTCCCTCCATCTGCTCCTGGCCAATGCAATGCCCACTCTGTACTGTGTGTGTGTGTGTGTGTAGAGGAGAGGGTGTTGAGAGGATGAGGATAGAGAGCTATGGATGGAGAAGCATCCCTCGTAAATCCCAAATGGCCCTCACCATCCCATCACTTTGCTCATCTTCCCAAAGTCCACTTTTATAACCACACCAAAAGCCCAAACGTGCTCTCCTATATAAATTTACTAGCAGCTTTTTTATTCCTCCCACAGACACACACACTCTCACTTTCACAGAGTGAAAGCCAGCCGCATTCACACAGTCGAATCCAAGCTCCTTGAGGGCTGAGGACTGGGCAAAGATGACGACGAGATCTATCTGGAAGATAGGGTTAAACTCACCACCAACACACTTTAGCCCCCTCCTAAAATGTTCACATAGATTTCACACTTTTACTCCTCTTTTTAACTCCTCCACTCAACTCATCTCCTCCACATTACACCCATCCTTCACACACGCAGACCGTGTCACGTGGTGGCCGCTATTTTCTATTGCCATGGGCAATTCAGTCAGACCTTATCAATCCAATTTGATATTTTCTCTCTCTTCGAACTTTAAGCTCTCCTCCCGTAAAATAATGAAAGTGGAGGAGGGGGAGGGACACCCTGTTCACATCCACATGAGCAAAAGAGCCTACATCGATGGGATATTGGGAGAGTCAAGCTGTCTTTTTTGATAGTTGACCGTTTTACTGCTTCCACGAGAGAAAAGTCTGATCAAATCGAGAGGGAAAGTGGAGAAAGTCGATTCGAGACGACTTTCTTCAATTAAAGACTTGAACTTTACTCAAGATAATTGTCTTGCGTTCCCCCCACCCAGTCCGAAGGAGGATGGACAAGTTGAAATTTTGCTCACATCCAAACCATCCATGCATCACGTCCCAATTGCCACCCACTTTCTCCACCTACCCTTTCCCCATTCCCCTTTCTCCGACTGTCTTTCTCCACTCTTGTTGACTTTCCCCACTCCTCCTTCCCTTCATCCAGGCAGATGGGAAATTAACAACTCAGTCCTGGAATCTGGACTTGAGGATCTCTGCACGTTTTCTCATTTACTTTTTATGAAATACCAATGCTTTGTCAATTAGCAGGGACCAGTAAGATAGACGGAGGGGAATACTTGGAGCAATCAGTGGACGGGTAATGGTAATCAATGCAATGGGATGACTCCTTGATCCTCCTTAAAGAAAGGGATAGTGAGTGGTAGGCTGTACTTTCTCTGTATGGTTTTTAGCGGGCAAAAAGTGTGCGTGGATTTCTTCCTTGTGTAACACACAGGCTGAGACCGACACTCCTCGAAATTCCATGCATAATAATGGGAACGGGAAGAGAACAATGAAATGATGAACAGCGAGAAAGATAATCATCAGAGTGAGAAAATTTACAAACATGGACGCACTCACACAACAGATAAAATGGAGAATGGGAAATTCCCCAGAGTTATCCCACACACACACGCCTTGCCAAAGTACCAATGCCAACACCACTGGCCCTCTCCATTTCCCCACACAACAAACAAACTATAAAAGAGAAGCGAGTAAATCCGTTTGAGAGAAAGAAATGAAGGGAAATGTGTGATTTATACGGGAAGCCTTGGCACAACATTCTCGTCGTCCCTTCCAACACCCCCCTCAATTTTTTGTTTCTGAAGCCAACGCTTGAAGTTGGCACGAGAAGGGACGTCAAGACCTGTGGCAAAGGTGAATGGTGAAAAAGAGGAGGGGAAAGTTTAAATGAATTCAAATGTCACACATTTCCAATCTCATATGAAATGAAATGGTGGTAAAACTGGGAGTTCCATTAAATCATTCTTTCTCCGAGTAATATTTCCGTGTGTACTGTAAAACATTCCGTCTGCATGACGAGTCGCTGGAGTGGCACATTTTAATTCCCTACATTTCATTCTCATCTAATTTTTCATTATTGCACCAAAAAAGGTTGGTGAAAGTGAGCTGTGCCAAAAACTTTTCCCTCTCCTTTCTCCTTTCTCTTTGCACAGCTCACCTCAAGCTTAGGGATGACTGAGCTCACAATTGATTTGCGTAGACTCCCTGTCTTCAGTCCCACACCACAAAGTCGAGTTAATTCTGCTGCTCATCCTCCAAAAACTTCTTCCCTTGAATTGTGACAAAGATTTCTATAGAAGAAATAATTTCCGAGTCATGTAAAATATCTCATTTTCCTGGGGGAGGCCCGTGACACGAGACAAGGAATTTTAAATTTGAAAAGGCGGGGGAGGTGAAAGAGATTAATTTCATCACCCGGATTTTTCTCCTCCCTCCCAAACCATCCTTGATGATGCCGAAGGATGGGCCACCCACTGACAAGCGGGTTTTAACCCGATTCTTGTCTATCCGGAAGATTGAGGGATGAATGAGGGGAGGGGGAGAAAAGTTTTGGGTCGGTGTGTGTGTGTACCAGTTGAATCTCCCGTACAGCTCAATTGTTTCCCTAATGAAATTTTGAAAGACTTTCTGACGTCTGTACTGACTTTTCTAAGAGGATTTGAACTCATCCTCACTATGCCCACCTCTCTTTTCATCTCCCAATTAAATATTGAAGAATACCGTATTTAGTCATACTAAGCCGGGCAAGGCATTGAAGAAAAAATTAGTAGAGTATAAAGTCGAGTGGGAACAAATGGGTCCGAAGTTGAGGGGAATATACGGTGGGGTGCAAGGAGCTTCATGGAGTCTGCACCTTCCCATAATAATTCTCAATTTTGCAATTATTCTCATTATCCCTGGAGCAAGGAACCTGCATTCTCAGAGCGAGAGGAGACAGAGAAAACAATTGCAAGACACATTAAGAACCTTCTACATTCTACAATATAGCGAAGACGGGAGGAGCAGAAGGAGGCTTAATGAATGAAGCTGAAAAGTGGAATTAGTGCAATTTTTAACAAACTCGTACAACTTCCTTGTGGTTGGGAATCAGAAGAAAAAGTCTCTCACTTTTTGTCTCTTGTAACAAAGAATTTTTGGAGGCTTGTCATGATGGCCCTTGTC
The DNA here is from genome assembly GCA_009870185.1 of Pygmarrhopalites habei. Taxonomy (NCBI): domain Eukaryota; kingdom Metazoa; phylum Arthropoda; class Collembola; order Symphypleona; family Arrhopalitidae; genus Pygmarrhopalites; species Pygmarrhopalites habei. Next base: position 32,746 of record WJFB01000097.1, read on the forward strand.
CATTCCCGTTTGTGAAGGTGTGGGGAGGATTTTAAGTTGAGCGGAATAAGAAACTCATTCCCCTCCGCCTTCTAATCCTCCGCCGAGTTAATTTTTCCACGGGGAATTGTTTCCACACAGAAGAAATTCAGAACTTTTTCTCGGGAACATTCCTAACCCTCAGGATGGACTAAATAGTGGGGGGCGACGAAACCCTGGCTCTCTAAAAGCCAAGTTTTGACTCTCTCCCTTTGTGTCATTGAGCTTTCTGCCCTCCTGGCTAAGATATGCCATCCTCATAAAAGTTGTTTCACATGAGGGAGAGAGAGACTCCAGAGAGAGCGAGGGACACACACACAAAATTCCAAAGAAATTACTCGCATTGCTTGCTTACAAGTTGGAATGACATGGAACAACAGAGAAAGTCTGTGAGTGTGTGTCGTCCCTGGAGCTGGAAGGCCAATTCATTTTTATGCGGGTGTGATTCCCCAGAGAGGAACTCTCCATGGCTTGTAACATGACAAGGAGAGAAGGAGAAGCAAGAACTGCCGACAACCACGAAATAAGCGAGTTGAATGTTGCAAACATTTCCCCTCCCTTCCTCCGTGGAGGGAACATGAACAAGACACGGGATAAAACACAATCTACATGCCACAGATTAACCCACAATTACTCCGTCTCCCCCCACGCAACTGCAATAAATAGTCTACACCCTCCCCCTCCCCACATCAGAGCATTTGGAAAGCCACTGATTGACCTACATCCATTTTCTAGGGCATTTCCCAACTCAACTGGGGAATGGACGGAGCATTACGCCTTTCCTTCCTCATCCTCTGAGAGGGTGAGGGGAAGACTACCATGCTTTCGGATGAGTCGTGCCAATTTCCCATCCACTCAATGATGTACACGGAGAATGTCTGGCATAAAGATGGGATGTCTTTCCAGGGAAATTTCATCAGGGGAAACAAAGGGAGAAATGTGAGATTCGAGTGGTTCTTCTCTCCTCAACTGTCCGTCTCAGCCCAAGAGAGAGAGAGAGAGAGAGAACCGGCCTACATTCTAAATTGACAAGGAGCATTCCTCTTCCACTTCCTCGCTCTGTTTCTCCGACTCACCTTCACTGGAGGTCATTCCATGAGGACTATTGCATGCAACATATTTTTCTGGGAGGATACTACACTGGAGGAAAAGTTTACTTTCTCAGACTCTGTCCCTTAGAGTGTTACATTGCCTGTATGACGATGATACTACATTGTGACCGCCTTCTTCCCATCCCATAATCGACGTTTCAGACTGGAAGAGGGAACCATATGAATATGACAAGTAATTCAGTAATAAAATTCTTCTGAGACGGATGGGGAGCTGTACTGTAGATGCTTGCTGCCGTTCGATCAAGTGAAATGTTGATGAGTGAGGTTTGTGTTTGAAGAAGGAGAAGGAGAAGGTGAAAATGAGGACTTACCAACGACGAGCATTTGTCGACTATCGGAGACTGTGGTGAAGGATGGGGCTTCCCCGGAAACTTCACATCTGTACACTCCCGAACCGTCCAAATCCACTCCTTTCAAAGCCACTGCCGTGTCAGACGAGTTGGGCAACTGGAAAAATACAAAAGCCAAAAATATACACACATTTGCATCCCCAAGTGTCGCGTCAACACCCTAAAAAACCCAACCGCATGCATGCACACATGCACGAGTGTGTGTGTGTGTGCCCAGACACACACAAATAACATCACTTGTCACTCTCAGCCCCCCTCTCTTCCGAAATCCCACCATGCACACCCGAATATCTCTCCTGTACTCTGGCGGAGACACTCCTGTTGCTTCTCTCGCGAGTCCTGATCCCCCGTTTCCACATGCAGCGTCGTCCCATGCAAATATTCATTGATCTCCATGGCGTAGACGCAAAAAACCGAGACATGCCCTACCCACGCAGTTTCTTTTTCAAAGAGGGACAGTTAGTGGATTTTGTAGAAAAAGTTTGATGGTGACTTTGAAAAATATTTAGAGGAAAAATAATTGGGATGAAAGCTGAAGGAGATGGGAGGATTGTAAAAGGGAATGAGCGGTAAAATTTAAATAAAAAATGGAGAAAGTGGGGTGACACCGGGGGAGGAGGAGCAGTACAATGCGGGAGAGAGTAAAGGAGGAAAAAGTTGAGACAGTTTCATTGGAAGGAATTTTACGACATTTCCTTAGCCTCTAAGACAGAAGAGAGGGGAGGAGGAGGCAGGGAAAGGGAGAGGAGGAAAAAGTTTCCGGAATAGAATGGAGGGCAGTTAAGTGCTGATATTGATCTACTGTTTAAGTTTCGTTTAGTATAAATAGTTAATAGCCTCCATTCTCGCTCCTGGAATGGGTCCTCTGCATTTAATAGATGAGGAGGAGGATGCAGGGCAATTTATACAAACTGTAGCCGCTGGTGAGCAAACAAACTAAAAAGTTGACACGGAGAAGGGGACGTTGTCGTCGGCGTGCCCCCTCCCGTCATCCAGATAACATCCAAAGCGACACTAAGAAAGTTTGATGAGTTTTCAACGACGTGTTTTCCTATGTAAACTTCCCCCGTGTACATATTAAGCAGCCCTATAACCATATCCTGTACTTCCCACACACACACACACACAAACAAACAAAGAGATAACCTTTTTGCACAGTCTTCCCTTTGCAGTCCATCGAATTGTCACAATTATCTCGTCTTTATTTCATTACTCCGTCTCTATTGTGTCATTCCGGCTCTCCATTTGTTGTTGAGACTCCCTCTCAATTAAGGAGTCGAGTGATGTGTGTGTGCCAAGTTTGATACGATTACACACTTGTCTCTGGAACAAGTTTACAAAAGCTATTTACAAAGGAGTGACAAATTTAACTAAGCATGTTCCGCCCAATTAAATTATGTCGACCTGGAAAAGACGCGGAAATTCGATTTTGCATCCGCCCATTTTGTGTGTATACGAGGAGGGATGACCAGGGAACTGAGTGCAAAATTTACAAGAGAAAAATTTTGATGTTTATGCAGAGAGGGTCGCAGACTTTGTTCCGGTAAAGGAGGACGTGGACAATTGCGAGGCACACACACGTTTATGCACGGAATTTCCTTGATAAAGTGGCTTGCCTGGGAGGACAAAAAAAGTTTTGATGGAAATGTGGAGCTACGTTTAATAAATAATTCCCTTCATGAAATAGTTCTCTCAACTAAACTGACAATTAATTCACCTCCAGCGCAGCATAAAACGCAGACAGGCAGAGACTCACAATAAAATTTTCATGTACATTTAGCTGCACCACTCCTTGTCACCCGCCACACATTTCAGCGGACAAGAGGACGAGTGGAGAAAGCGACATTCTCTCTCTTTTGGTTTCCCTCGGAGCCGCGTTTTATCCTGGGACTTGTCCCCTCCTCCTCCTCTCTCATGAAGTGTGTGTGTGCGTGTGGGAGAGTAGTGCACAATGGAGTGCAGAGTGAGCGGAAGGGATCCTCGGATGGCAGTCGAAAAAGCGAATGGAGGGACACACACAAAGAAAGTTGTTATGTTGGGGGGATGTGAGGGGAGGGGGAGGAGGAACTTGCCGCATAAAGTGTAAATAATATATTGTGATCTGGGACACTTGGGCTCAGATAAGAATGATAAACGATTACACCGACTTTCCTAACACAAGGCAATAAGTAGGCAGGCTCTCTCTGCGTGTGTGTGTACACGCCACAGCACTGTCCGTACTATATTATTAGAGGAGACGGGAGTTTTGGGTGGTGGGAGCTGAGATGTCAGCTCCTCCATCCCATTCGAGAGACATGGTCACACACACACAATCCTGAGTCAAAGGAAGACTCTTCCCGCTCTCCACTTTGCGACTTACACCTTGACACTCCACTTTCAACACTCCTCCATCCCAACATCATGTCAAACAGACCACACATTCCTTCCTCCCCTCCTGCCATCAGACACGAGTCAAATGGAAGAAGGGTCGGTGGGTTGTGTACACAAAATATTAGATTGGGTGAGGAGACCCCAAGTGTACGGAGACCCTCAGCCAAGGAACAACCTTACACGATTCAACACAAGGTAAACAAATAAAAGGACGATGCTCCTTCCTCAACAATGCAGAATAACAGTCAACCACCCAGGAAAATGAAATCGGTACGAACGATTTGCAAGTTCAGCTCCCCTGGGAATCCAGTCGAATGTGTATTACAGGGGGATCATGGGGAGGATGCAAAAATAAATATCCCTTTTCGTTCTTTGCAAGAGTCCAGCTTGCATATGGCCGTACATATGTGTGTGTTACCTTCCAGGGATTATGTGAGTGTCGAGTACAATCGGACTGCAGTCTGCGGGGAGGATGCTGCACTGCGTGGAGGCATGACTGATTTATCAGAAAAATCTGGGAGAGCATTAACCCGTACTTTAACTACTGCCTCCATCTTTTCACTCTCCCCGTGGCAAACAAAAAATAGATTTTTGAGAAAAAAAACACACCAAAAAATGTTTTTGATCAATTTTTTATCCTCCCTTTACCCCGAGAAGTTTAACCCAAAGGGAGGGAGGGAACTATTGTTATGAACTATTATTTGTCTTGGAAGAGGAGGAGGGGCTGTGGGAAAATATTTTCATTTCATTGGATTTCGAAATTTGAGAATTTGACCAAGGGAAGGGGAAAGGTTTTTTATTTTCCATTGGAAAAACATTGGAAGGGAATGGGATGTGTTGTTTGGGACTGGAAGCAATGTTATGTTTTTCTCTACTTGATGTCACTCCGTCGTTCGGAGTTGTGGACATGGAGAGAGAGCATTGTTCCTGACTGGACTGGGTAGAATTTTGAAGAAAGCCGGGGACTGACGGTGAATAGACGACAGAGTGGAGGATGGATGGAGAGGGATGGGCCCTCCAGTGTGTGCAGGGAGACAGTCGTTGAAAGAGACGCGAGGAAGAGGAGGAGAGGAAATAGAAAGGCTCTCTTTTGATGGTGCACTCCTCTTCCCAATGTAAGCAAGTCTTGTCAAGCTGAAGGGAGAAATGTGACTGGTGTGTTTGTGTGGATGCAGCCATTCCTCCCCATTTCCTCGTCTCTATTGCTATTGTGAAGTGAGCTGCGGGTTTATAAGTGAAAAATTTGGGAGGGAGGGTGAAAGCAGGGGCTACAGAAAAAGGCAATAAGAAAATGTAAAAATGTTTGTCCACGCTCATAGCAAGAGTTTCCTTCTTCCCCTCTACTTTGAGGTGAACATCTCTATTTCAACACAGCAAATGTCTGTGTGGGTTGAAGGTGTGTGGAAAGAGGTTGAGAAAAGTGGTTTCTGCTCGTCGTTGTACTTTCGCCTGGATTGTAGCCGCATAACAGGAGGCAGAAGAGAGAAGCAGAGTTGGGATTGGGAGAGTGAAGTGAACTGCATGGAGGGTGTGTGTGTGTGTTATTTTATGAGATCGAATCGATCGTTGATTTGAGCAAACACCTGTCCAAATCCAACACTTGTGTTTTGATTGTCCTTCTAACGAGAAAATTTCCCAGTCTATAAATTCAGACAGGCATTGAGGAGAGGAGGAGGAGGAGGGAGGGAGGGAGGACACACACAAGTGCATTTCCGCACTTGTTCCCTTTCAATTTTCTTTCGAGGGACTCACTCTCTCTTCCTCTCTTTTCAATCTTGAAAGAAATTGAGAGACACGTACAAACAGAGCGTCCCCAAAACTGGCATCCAGCTGAAGGACAAGGACCCAAACAACACGGGGGAAGGGACAGCTCCCTCCCCACAAATATCATATAAAATATACACAAACCACAGAACACAGGGCCAAGTCTGGCAATTGGCATGAGAGTAAACCGTGAAATAAAAATACAATATACCCACACCTCCCTTTATTCGGTAACATGACATTACCAGCCTAAACCATTCTTCCAGTTCTGCCTTTATAGGCTCCGAAGGATGTACTCTCCCTCATCCCATATAAGGAAAATACAGAAGGAGACCTACATTGTAGCTCCATTCAACAGTCCAATGAAGCAATGAAGGGGAGACCAAGTCATGAACGACCCAGCAGTCGTCGACGCTGCAATCAACCGTCCAGTCAACACAGAATTCACATGGAAAACCTGAATCAACTTTCCCTCAGTCTTCCATTCACACGGTCTCCTCTCCCTTTCCTCATTCCGCTTTCTTTACTTTCCCTCTCTGTGTTTGTGTAGGTTCTGCTGTTATTTTTCATTCCCCTTCATATGATTTCTCCCTCCACCTATGCCCCTGCAGAACACTGTCTGTGGGATTCCAACGAAATTGTTTGTAAACACTAGAAAACCACATCAAAGGCCCACATTCCTCCTTCCTACTCTCCGTCCATTCCACGCCGTTCGCCCATTTTTTTCCCTTTCTTTAATCACTTGCCCTATCCCACTCACCATTTCCCTTGCAGTTCAACAAATAGAACATTCAAGTCAAAAAATATTTAAAATTCACTAGGGATCATCTTATTAGGTGTGTAATAGAAACTGTTGGCGTATTAATTTCTTTCAATTGCTGTTGAAAACTGTAGTTTCAGCTGCTGTGTCACATTCTACTATTTTTGTAATTGTTTAGAATGTATTTGTACTCCCACGCACAAATGCACAGAAAATACAGAACAAACCATTTTCCACCCCACACATTTTTTATTTTCCTCTAATTTTTAATTTACTATCCCCAGCCTACGCACGATGGAGGAAGACGATACTGCGGTTGGCGTTTAAATTACAGCTGCTTGTATCTATTTCACAACACGACGGTCAGAGAGAGTAAAGAAAAATGCAATAAAATAAAAAAAACTATTTTTGCTGGAGATGGAATTGTGTTTGGGGTGTCAGGAGGGAATAAATTGTGCGTAATGTGCTTATTGTCTCTCGGAGGCCCTCGGAGTGAAGAGGGGAAGAAGGGAAGGACATTTACATGCAGGAGAGAGGATAATTCTCAAAGTTGCTTCAAAGCCGATGCTGGGCTGTTTGAGTCGTTCCTTGTACGGAGAAATTGCGAGGTTTTTTGGCACACGTAGAAGTTCCATTAATATTTTCTCTATGATTTCACCTCCACAAGACTTTGCAATTTCATTCAGATTTTGATTAAGCACAAAGTTTGGACACGTGGAGGGCAAGGAATCACGTATGTTCACTTTCAAAAGACTCCAGTTAATTGATACAAACGAAACGGAGGGCAGGGCGGGCGAACCACTGCATACAAAACTGAAGCTCTGCATTCATGAAATTTGCAAATGGTCATTTTCCATTTGTCGCAAAATTTTCTAATTAAGCCGACTCACTCAGCTTTCTCCTCTCTTAGCACAGGCAGAGGGGAAAAAGTCATTTTTGGTTGGGTTTCCCCTCACCCCTTATCTCATTTCGGAGCTGACGTTTGTACCGTCAAATCCCAGACACCGCTTCTCGCATAACCCACAACTTCCGGGCACTCCAGTACGAGGGCACCATTTTAATGACCTCTGCCCCCACCCCTCATGTCTACAGTCAAAAGTTTTAATTTTATTGTGCGCATTTTTCCTGCCGGCTACGAAAATTAAACGTCAACTCGGATGACAGGTGAAGTCCAAGTTTCCCTCAAGTCGAATAAATAACAATTTAAAATAATAACAAGGAAATACTCACATCTACAGTGACGCCAGGTTGATTAAAGACCTGAGCGGGAGGGTCGTCTCCCGGGAGGAATCTGAAGAATTCTTTATTATCTTTGTACCACTTGACTGAGTACAGGGCTTCTCCCTCCAGGTCGTAGTGACACTCTAGTCGGACGGGTTGACCTCGGATTGTGTGTGAGGGTATTCTCAGGTCAGCAAGCCGGAGCATGGACACTCCTGAAAACACAATTTAATGCATTATACAAAAGTTAATTATTAGGATACACGATCAGGCTAATGAGATATTTCCAGTGTTTTGCAACATTGGTTCAAGAGATCCTTGACATTCTGCATTTGCCATTGTTTACACTCGTTCACATTGTTCGAGAGGACGAAGGATTGGCAAGAGTATGGACAAGAGTCGGGTTGTTCTAATTAGCAAGAGCAGAGACTCTCCTTTCAATATATCTTCATGCGGGATACAAATGAAGGGAGGAAGGAAAACTGACATGACTGACACTGTCCATGAGTTGCCAAGTGAAATCGAGTACTGGACATACATATTGATCCCACTCCAGTCCAAGAGGATCACTGAGGAAAAGTCAAATGTCCAGATGTAAGTGCGAAGGAGGAAACGTATTCATTATTCTAAAGTGGGGAAAGCCAAAAAACGAGAAAAAGTAATTAGGAGGAAACATGGGAAAATTCACCATTACAAGTTAAAAAGTCTCGTCAGGAAAGGAAGATTTTTTTCTCTTCCTTTCTCTGCAATTGGCAATTTAGTTTCGGGGCGGAAATGAAAATTGTAGGAAGAGAGAAAAAAGTGTAGAGAATTTTTTCAGAGCCACTCTGCACCTCCCCCCCCCTCCTTCTCGGCCAATTAAAGAAATGAGAATTAGAGAGGAAGGACTTGAACGCTGCGATATGCACGTCTCAAAATGTCCTGTCCTTAATCCTTGACTCGTGTAATGTCTAAAAGTCTCTGCGAAACCCTTCTAGGGTTAAAACGTCTACATATTTTTCACCCTGTATCCTCCCCCACATGCCAGTTAGCATAGGCGGCCATGTAGTACTCTTCATGTGAGTATTCTGAATAATATAATTTACTCAAAAATATAAAGCCGAGTATTATTTTCCCTAAACAGGGAAATCGCACAGTGAAGATAATATTGCAGTCTACTAGCCATATAGAAATTTGCGGGGAAGGGAAACTCGAAATTGAGTTTATCGAGGGAGTCGATCATTGCCCTTTACATTACTATTATTATTTGTGCGTCCAGTTACTCGACTCCAAAAACCAGTAAGCATTCACTCTCTTGAAAAGTGCTAAATGTATAATGTAGATTTACAAAATAAAAGATAGTCATTAGACAATAATTAAAACAAGCAAGAAAATCTTTCTGTGACTGTGTCGTGTCAAAAACATTTTTGATCGTGTGTGCATTCGTACTCACACACACGGAATTCTAAAGTACGAGAAGGGATTGTTGATATTTCTTTGGAGGAAAAGGTGGGAATGTTTGTAGTCAGCTGTAGAGAGAGTCGAAATGGAGGGGAACCAATATATATTTATAATATGACATCACCTAATGGGCACTGCACAGTCAACTACCGCCTTGTATTTCTTTCTCTCTTCCACATTTTTCTGTTCGAGTGTGTAACGACCGGGAAGAGAGAGTACATGTGGCTTTCCCTCCAGATATTGCGCATTATTTTAAATGTACTTTTGCTTCTAAATTATTATTATCCGCTTCCAAACACATTCCTGCCTCATCTTATTCTCACATCAGAATAGAATAATGATAAGAAATAGGGAGGAGGCTCAAGAGGATGTGGGAAAAGAGAAAGGGGGAAAGAAGGAATAAATTATGGATTTAGGATTGCACTGGAGAGAAATGTGGGATGGCGGAGGAAATGGGCCGTATTATGGCTGTTGAGACAACACCCCCAACTCCCCACAGCCAAAATGCCAAATCCAAGTGTGTGTGTGTGTGTGTGTGTGTGTGTGTGTGGGAAGGTACACGGACCTTAATCCTAATGCTTTTAACATGGAGGCACAGGCTGGTTCTTTCCCTTCCCCCGAAAACACAGGGCGGAATGAATCAGGGAAGTGTGCTCGAGAGTTTTCCTTTCTCCGGGTTTCAGGGGACTGAAGCAAAACTCAACAGCATGATGGTCATATGGCCAGCTCTCTCTCTCTCTCTCTTGTAGAGCAGTCTGTGCTTCCATCATAGCGCACTTTGTTATTGACATTGAGACTATTGAGAGAGAGAACCACCTGCCTTTAATGGTCCACTCCAACCAATCCTCCCCTCTTAAGAAAATCTTTGGCCAGGGGAGAAGGGAGGAGGCAACACTCGAGCCACTTCTTTTGTTGCTTCTCCTCCTTCCGCTTCAACTATTTACCCAAGTCCCATCATAAATAAATATTACAAATAGCTGAGTGGTAGAGTGGCGGGCGGCCCGGGTGAAAATTCCCTCTCTCCCTCCCTGTCTCTCCCCGTTCCATGAAGGACAAACAGAGGCTGGTAAACAGAGAATCAAACATCCGCTCAAGACATGTCATCCCTAATGACAACACCTTGCCGCCCAATTGGAGTGTGGGAGGAGGGCTGTTAGGCCGGTGATAAGGAGAGAGTGTACACATTCCATTTTGAAACTGTTAACCTCCCATAAATTATTTGCATTGTCCACTCGACTGGAGGACGGGCTCTGGTCAAGGGACTCGGGAGGAGAGCCAGTGTGTATGCAACCTGGTCCAGGACCAACCCACGAAGAGGTGATAATCATAACACGTGGGCTCCGTTTTCATTTTATGTCACAAGTGAGTTACGCGAGTTCTTGCCTTTCACCCGGCAATCCCTTCTGCTTGCCGTAGTGGAGCCCAAGACTACTATGGCTTCTATTTTTCTCCACCGGAAGAGAGAATGCAACGTCTAGTCGTTTGTAATGGGGGAGTGACACAACAAGAGGAGGAACATGTGCTCTTAGTGGCCTTTATATTTATATGAGAGCAGGCACTTGAGCCTAATGTCTCCCTTCCTCACCACCCATTTAGGCTGTTCAACAACAACAAAGTGTACTCTTCATCCTCTCTCAGTCCAATGAGACATGGCCTTTGAGCTTGACATTGTGGATCGTTGCATTTCGTCTTTTCCTTTTGGTCATTTTTAGAGACCAAGGCCAACGGGTTGCTATTTTTGTATCACGAAGGATTTCATTACTTGATATTTTTGTTGAAATTTTGAGAAGGCTAAACTGAGCTACGTTGATTGTCCAGGAAGGATGAAATGAGATAATAAGATGGCCAGAGCAACATGTCGGGAGTTCATCATGAATTTAGAGGAGGCGGGGAAAATGAGGAGAGTGACTTTATAGCACCTTCAATCAACCCTATGTAGGATAGGCAGAGGGGGAGAGGAGGGGAGTGTAAATAAAATAAACAGACAATATCTCCCTGGGTTGTAAGGAATGAGGCTTCCTCCATTGTCGATTTACTCGTCGGCCTTGCCCCTCACTAACAAGAAAAGTGGATGTGTGGAAGGGACGAGGGTAATTCCCATTTCACGATTTCTTGTCAGACAGAAATTTCATCAATTTCCACACACACAATACTCCCCTTCATGACTGGACATGGATCCACACATGGTCAGAGCTAGTCTTTGTGCTCCATTTGGGCGGATGGGAAGGAACTTTGTCTTGGGATCCCTCTGGAGGTACTAAACAAATTCTCTTTATTTCCTCAAGATCTCCCCAAATAATCACTCTAATTCCGAGTCCATGTGCCTACAATCATTTTTCCTGGAGCGACGGATGTTTGAACTCTAATACAACTCTGGATGGGTTGAAGATGACCTACAAAATGAGAATGTAGGTGTGGCCTGGACAAATGGTCTCAAATAAAATCAAACACGTTCAATTTCCGAGGAGAAGGCAAGGCCAGAGTGTTGTGGGTGTTGGGAATGGCCAGAGGGGTGGAGCAGAGAAAGTATGGAGAAAACGTTTTCTTGCGTAGCCTTGAGATTTTTCCACCATAAATTGTTTGCATACACAAAAGGGAAGAGGAAGGAAGTAGCGCAAGGAAAGAATAGTTTCTTCCATTTTGTATGAAAGGCTAATAGACACTTTTTGCATGGAATTGGCTTGGAGTCCCTTCGGTGTGGAAGTCGGGGAGAATTGAAGGGAAATCAAAGAGAAGAAGACAATTTGGGGGGAATAATGGAAAGAGACAGAGCGAACATCCCGGGGATGAACGGGAGGAAACACATGGATAGTTTTGGCTTCGGGGCGACAACTTTTCCTCAAAAATTCTTCAGTTTAATTATGCTTATCCTCTGCACAGATCCATCCCAGTGTGTAATGCAAGGATAGATTTGCAGCATGTGCGTCTGTAGGGTATATCGTATTTTATACACGACCCCCTTCCTACCTTCGTCTTCCTTTCTCGGAGTTGAGGAGCTGCTTTCGCACATAACTGAGCAGACAAGTCGAGTATTGAAGGGAAGGAGAGAGCAAAATAAATTTGTGTGTTTGAATGGAGTTTGAAAGTGAAAGTAGGCCATTTGTGGAAGATATTGAAAAGCTGAGCCGAGCCAGCCATGGAAATTGGAGGCAATCCCTTTGATTCTCCCTCTTTTCTCTTTTTTTGTGTTGGAGCCGTGACTGGCTGGGGAAGGAGTAGTCAAGGACAGTTGTTTCTCATCATTTCTTTTATTCCTCGCCCATTGTTTTCCCTCTCCCTCCCAGCCCCAGTCTATCTGTCCTTGTCAATATCCCCTCCTAACAAAATCTTTCCTGAATTATCCCCCTCCCTTTATACCAACTTTCTTCTCCATATATTTCTCATCCCAGGCACACTCTCGCACTCCTGCTTTACATCCAGTGCATCCTTACAATCCTAATTAAACAGCCTCTTCTCCATTTTCCGTGGAAATGACGCTCTTTATCCAACATTTTCCCCCAGAATCCCTTTCGCTTAAAAGACTTTTCTACATTCTCCCCTTACATTCCCACTCCATACAAAGAAACTACATTTTTCCTTTCGACACTTCAGACAGGAACCTTGGAGAATTGTTTGTAGAATGAAAGCGTCATTTCAGAGAGGACGGAGAATAGAGGATGGTTGATGAGAGCAGCTCCTTGAGAGGGCTCCTTGCACTCCTTCAGTGAAATTAAAGAGGAAAGACAGAGTCTTGTTTTGCTTTTTCAAAAAAAATGAAAAGAAGAGGATGGTTCGGTGCACAAAATGAAAGTGAGTGTATGTACGAGTACGGAGACTGTGTTTCAAGTAGAGGGTCACAAGATATGATCATAAGCTATTCCTCTCAAGTGGTGCAGTTCATGTTTGAACAAGAGGAGAACATCACATACACATCTAGGTACCATACAGAGAGAGAGAGAGAGAGGAGGAGGAGTCGGGTGAGACGGCCGTGAAGAGATGAGAAAATCTTGAGTTCCCGAGAAAAGAAATTGTGACTTGCTCTTAGACTGAGGGGGGTTTGGGGGGGAGGATGTGCAGTCATTGAGAATGGAAATGGTTTCAAGTTCCCGATGTACTCCTCCTCCTCCTTCTACTCTTTGATCAGTAGGCAGAGACAAAAACTGACTTTATCAATTCTTCTCTTCTCATTCTTTTTTTTAAAAAATTAGATTCAATTTTGATGAGGGAGAGTGAGTGACATGGGTGTAATGATTCCTGGAAAAGATCAACAGAGGGAGAGAAATGGTGGGTTGGATGAGATTCAATTCTAAAGTGATTATAACTTTGACTCTGCATTTAATAAAGTAAGACTGGATTTTATGATAATGTGAGTGGAGTGAGGGGGGTAAAAGTAATGATGAGGATCTTTGATGAATGGGATGACGGGGACAGAGAGAAAGTTGAGTGTGTGTGTGTGTGTGTCGGGGAGAGCTCAACTTTTTAGTTTGGGATGGAGGAGTGTCATGACCACAGGAGGAGAGTGGTGGCCGTGTCCGTGGTGTGGCACACACACACACACTCGAGTGTGTAAGCCAGACAAGTTTAGTTAGACCTCAAGTGTCGTGGACGGGGCTCTTACTCATGTCATGTTAGGGCCATATGTGTTGTGCCTGTTGGTTCTGCCTCCACTCAGCCTGCCTGGCTGCAGCTAGGAAAAGGGAAAAGTTGGGAGCGGGACGTTGCCGCGGAATAAATGGGGATAAATGTGAAATGCCTGTTTAACTTGTAGCCACAGAGAACAACTCAAGTTGTCCAAAGAAAGTCGTGTGTGTGTTTCTGGGTGTGTAAGGCAACTTCAACTTTGGACTTGCCATGTTGCGTTGATTTATGTGTATGAGGAAATATTCTACTGTGTGTGTGTGTGTGTGTCTCAACTCCCGCCCATTCCCCCGCCACACCATGAGTGTGCCCCCTCCTTTCACTCCCCATACAACCCTGTCAGAAAAAGAGAAAGACTCGTTTCCAATCTAGAACTTCACTCAAGGAAATAGATTACTACAATCTATTCATTTCGCTGTTAAGCTGAGGAGGAGGGGAAAGGTATTTTTTCCCGCCACTTTCTCCACTCTGTAAATTTCTGCGGAGGATTTTTGGAGGTTGACTAGGAAAAATGAGGTGGTACATGTGTTGTATCCCCTGACCTGATTACAGGAAGCCACTGGGGACATGATTGACAGGGATGTGGTGGATGATGCATCGTGTACTATCAAAATAATTAGCCACAATCCGGTAAGAAGGAGGGAAGAGGATTTGAAATTGGAATTTGCCTGGAGTTTAGAAGTGGAAAGTGAGGCGGCCTTTGCCTAGTCAAACCCGCCAATTCATTTATCTTCATCTAAAGCTCATCATAAATAACAAGTTGTCAGCTCACTTCCCCCCAATTTGTTGTCATTAAATTACATGAGTTGCCATAATTGAAGTTGAGAGTGTTTGGGGGAGGAGGAGAAAGTTATGCTCAATTCTTTTCCAAGCACTTTTTTTACTACAAAATTTTTTACAGGGAGTGAGGAAAAGCAGTCCATTGTAGAGAGGGAATTTTTTGACAGCAGTGCACTCCGCACTGCCACGTCCCCTTATCATCACTTTAATCTTCATTAACGAAGAAGGAGGAATTTGAGTGGGGAGAGAAAGGGAGGAGAGTTTGCCGTTCTTTGACTTGGTGATGAATGCGGAGGTGGAGGGAATTTCGGTGGGAGTTCGCCTCCAGCTTCCAGCCAGTGAAGCGTCTAAGAGGGTGCAATGATGCGAGAAGGGGATTTTCCTCCTCCTCTGCTGGCGACAAAAATCGACAGATTTGCACTATTCCGAAAGCATCATCATCGTCATAACACATCATTTCGCCTCCTAATGATCCAAGTTGGGATTATCGAGTCCTGTGTAGGGGTTGTGCGGAGGGAGGGAGAGAACAACAGAAAAACTGCTTAGAGCATCAACAACTTTTCCCGCATCTCAACCCGGGAAGAACAGTGGCTTGAATCTGATACAGGCATGCACAAAAGGGAGGGGAAAAGTGCCAACTGCAGGGAAAAAGTCAAGAGGAGGAACCTGACTGTGCATGCAAGAGGGGAATATCCAAAATATGATTCCTCCTCCTTTTGAACATGATGGAAGGGAAGAGAGGGAAATATCTCCATCTGAATGGAATGAAATGTCTTCCCTTCTCCATCCCGTGTAACAGATGTATTGTAGGGGGAGGAAGAGTTATGAGGAGAAATAGATACGGAGGAGAACAATAGAAATTCTCGATTCCACACGTTGATTCTCAATCTAGATAGATGAGAGAAAATCCCAGGGAAGATTCAGCCTGAGCTATCATCTGCTTTGGACAAATTTTTCTCCTTCATTTGGTTCCCTCTATTCTACAGACAGTCCGATGGTTGCATCGTGAAAGCTATTTTACAATTTATTTACAGATATCCAAGTCTCCGCCAGCTAAAAATATCTCGTGTGGTTGTGGGTCCACATAAAAGATAGTTCTAGAGAGAGAGAGGAGGATATGGCTATTTCACTATCCTTCCCAGAAATGGATCTTTGCAAGAGTAGACGAGAAAATAAAAAAAGAAATTGCATCGTCTCTTTGTTTTATTCTTTCGTTGGTCAAAGACAACCACCTCGCCTTCCTTTGTAAAGGGAGAAGAGTGAAAAGTGAGTATTTCTGTTATCAGAAGGAATATGATCGGAAAAACGGCTCTAAAAATGTTCAAAAGAGTGCAGAGGGAGGGGAACATTGTTGTTGGGGAAAAGAGATAAATGTAGAGTTTGTTTTTCTCCCTTCAGAACATGATTGAATGGGGGGAGGGGTTAGAGTTGAGATCATGTCATAAAATCAAGGGAAATCACCCTAGGATTTCTTCAAAGTCCCACACCCTCGAATAGAAACTCTGATGCTTCAGTTTCTAGGGGAGTTTGGCCACATAAAACCCTTGGCT
The DNA here is from genome assembly GCA_009870185.1 of Pygmarrhopalites habei. Classification (NCBI taxonomy): domain Eukaryota; kingdom Metazoa; phylum Arthropoda; class Collembola; order Symphypleona; family Arrhopalitidae; genus Pygmarrhopalites; species Pygmarrhopalites habei. The sequence goes on from WJFB01000097.1 coordinate 48,728, forward strand.
GATTACGCTCGCACTTTCTCTCTGGTGGGGTGAGTGATGGAGGAGGGTCCGTTTTCTTCTTTGTGGGAATTAATAGAGGGGTGTGAGGGTATGAAAGACTCCAAGCAAGTACCATGTAGCAAGGAAGAGAAGAGACATTTATAAGGAGGACGTTTGTAAAATGCAGTAATGCTAATACACGACCCTCTCCGTGAAATGATGGGAACAAAGTGGACTTGGTGGCCAGTCTACTGTGGCCGCACTCCCCCCATTAAAGTCAGAGAGTGGTTCCCGAGTAAAATGGGAATGAATGGAACCAGGGAATGACTCTCTTTTTCCTCCCTCAACGAGGACAGTCCCTGCATGGATGAAAGGACGGGGAAGAGACGTGAAGGAATATCATTTCATGTCACTTTTGTGACTTTCCCTCTCCTCCACATCCAGCCACATGCGGGAGGGAAAGATGAGAAATCCATAGCCCTCTTCGCCTCGTCTGGAGTGAAAGGGAATGAGAAGAGTAATGATGACGTCGTCAGATATGAGACACACACAAGAAATGAGCAAAAAGTGAAAGGCACAATCTCCCCCTCTTTCTTTTTCTTTCTTCTGTTGGGGTAAATCGGAGGAGCTTCTATGATTCACACCCTGCATCCGCCTGTCCCTCTCCCCTCCCTCATTTCCATCCTCATCCATTGTTATTTGTTTTACACATTCCCTCATATGAGGAGGATTCGTCGGGCTGTCAGCCAACGCAAACTTCTTGCAGCCATGAGAGTATATTCCTTTGTTCTTGGCAGAGTCGGTTGACAAAGTCTTTCCAATAACACGTCCCTTATTTACTTTACCATTCCGTCTTCTTTCTGGAGTCCTTCCCCCATTTAATTAATACGCCAATAATTTTTGGGATGTTGATGGGTCCATAATAATAATAGTAAAAGTTAAAAACTGACGTCCACCTTCCCTGTGTGTCCTCATTAGCGTAGGAGGTTCTTAGTGTGTTCCTCTGAATTACCACCGGGCTTCATAAATGACCCATGAAGGAATCAATTTGTGATGATGCACAAGCCCGTCTCCCTCTCCCTTCGACCATCTTTAATTTATGTGTGCGGAGGGGGGGGGGGTGTATAGGAGTCGGGACTGTGTTTGTGGAAGGAGAGTCCCTTGAAGATTAACATATGGAAATGTAGTGAGGGTGGGGGAGTGTGAGCTGAGGGAGTGAATTTAAAATGGAAAGTGGCCGACGTCTCACACCCACCCACACACACCCAAGAAGGGAATTTTGTTCTTGGGTCGTTTATTGGGAGGAGGTAGAAATGTTAATGAGTCCCTCCCTCCAGGTCCTTCATCTTTTCTCTGTGGAGTCTGTAGTGAGGGGGATCCAGTGGAGCTGCACATGACGACGCTCCGTCATGACGAGAGGAGGGAGAATGACAAAGTGTCCAAGACAGCATCACTCCATGGCCGCCTCATCCTGATTCACTTAGCACACTTTATCCCTTTTTACCCATAAACCGAGGAATGACTATACTAATGGACCATGTCCTCAGCCCACACTGCACCAGGAGAAGAGACTTCTCGAATAAATTCATATTAGACCCTCCCCGCACTCTAAACTGGCTCCACGGCAAACCATCTTAAATTTAACTATTCTCTCCCACAATTTTCAGCCGTAAAGACAGAACGGAGGAGGGGGAGGGGTAATGTTGAATTTAGCTCTAGACTTTTGCATCCCATCGCTTTCTCTTTGACGCCTTTATTTTATGTTTCAATTTTAGCTATAGCTTTTAGGTTTCGGCGAGCAGAGGCGAATGTGGACGGGGAAAAGTAAGTAAATCCATGGATGCTGTTACGTTCCATCTCTTCGCCTAGTTAGAAACACACGCCATAATCCGACGTCCTCATTTTTGGGATGCTCCTTCTCCCTCCGACGATGGGGCATCCTGGTGAGCCTGGTGCATGACGAACGGCGTGAGAGTCTACTTAAGGAAGTACTAGCCATCCTCTCTCTTTTAGTGTAATCCACCTATTTTTATTTTATTTATTTCTCCATTTTGTCCCACGGACCAACAGGAGAGATAGTGTGTGTGCTTATCCTTCCATCATTTTCTTCAATTTCACAATTTCCATTTGGCTCCCTCCTCGCTTTTATTTTCACTTTCCCTCCTTCCTTCCCTACTTTCACCGCCCGTAGGCCATCCGCCCACATTATCATCACGTGTTGAGTCTTAAGCAAAATCGAGAGAAGACTTCTCATTTGATTGGCCCACAACTATGAAGCTTGGCTAATAAGACAAGTTTACATAGAGTGGATAGGGAGGGGGAGAAAGGAGAAGTAGGCATTTGAAATGACTGGAGGGCTTTCTCCAATACAGAATGTGTACTGTGGCCGTGCACATGACAAAGGAAGGAAGCAGGAGAATGTCTCAAGTTTAGCCACAAAATTTCTTTGTGGGTTGTGGTGGGGGAAAGAGTCCGTGTTTCACGGCTCATCAAAGTTGTTTCTTTTGTCATATCCAACTATTTAGAAAAGAAAGTGAAATCCTAGACTCTCCTCTGCACATCATTTACGGGATTCCTCGGAGAGGAAGCGAAGGACGCACAAACACAACAGAGAGTGGGACCGCAACAAAAGCTATTAGCATGTGCTGGAGAAAAGTTGGGTTTCCTCGTCGACTCGACGTAGACGGGAAGTATAATGGGCATATAGAGAAATAGCAATAAAATACCACCTATTCAATGGAGGAGGAGGGCGGATAGTCATGGAATCTTTACAGCTTTACTTTAATCCTACTCTTTCCCCTCCATTTTATAGTCATAGCCGGTGGTTGTTCCAGCTTTTTTTCCTCTTCTACGCCGCTCTAGCAACAGCCTCACCGAACAACAAGTTTAAGAATTGCAAAGTGAAAGTAGGGAATCCCTCCCAGGTTTCATATTTCACCATTGGAAATCATTGGAAATTTTTCTCCTCTTCCTCTTCTTGTCTGTGCAGCCAGCGGCCCTGTCGCTATTATTATTATTATTACTCCCCCCTCCGCCGCTACTTTTATTGAACTTTCCCAATCTTCCTCTCCTCATCAGCGGAACACATTTCAAAAATCTGAGGCTCCCGGCCAAATCCAAACCTTCTTTCCTCCGCTCAGCCAACTCCACACACACACAAGAAAGAAGCCTGCCTCACTCACCTAGCCTTCAATTTATTTCTCCCCTACATCTTGATCACAACAGTCTCTCTTTCTTTGTGCCCCATTACATGGAATCTTTCCTCTTTCAGAATTTTGTATCAATCATCCGTTGCTGTGTGGGGGGAGGCTGTACATGATTCCAGGGATTCCGAGACAAGACAATGCTCTCAAGCATCACAATTTCCTAGAAATACTCATTCCCAATCTTCAGCAGCTCAATTTAGAAGGTGAGTGGGGCGGGAGGGGGAAATTTGAAAAAAAGAATCAAAAAATGGGTCACACCATTCCTCAACTCCTGAGACACACACTCTCTCTGTGTCGAGTGTTTGGCGGGAGTGTGCGGGATGATGAAGGTTGGGGGCTATTGTCTGCTGAGGCTCACAAAGAAACTCCCGGAGTGGAGAAAGGGAGAGTTGGAGTTGTGGCTCCGGGTAGAGGAAATGTGGAGGGGAGGTGGGATGTATTATGCAAATATGCTGATGACTAAGAATGAAAATAATCTGAATTTGTACAAGCGGATGAATTCTATATCCTATTTCTTCCGCCGTGAAGGTGGCAAGACATGGCCAACCAAAATGTCCCACACCAAATCAAATGAAAAAGAAAATTCGTATGTTACGCCAAACCTATCTCCGCCCCCCACAATACCCTCACCCCATCTCCGTATTTCCTAAATCCAAAGACTGGTCTCACTGCCAAAGTTCTTTCTACAACCAACTAACTGTAGTTGGTGTAAAAATGTAAAATATCTAAAGAGGTTTTGTATACCTACACTCGCCTACACTTGATTGATGAAGATTAATTGTGCCACAGAATGGAAATGACGAGTCTTTAATTTTTGTAAATACGGTGAGTGAATCATATTTAGTCATTGCTTACAAGCGAGGGATTTCTCCTTTGAGAAGAGGAAATGGGGTTGTGAAATAAGATGCGGGTTGAAAATTGAAAGCTTTTCTATTCTCTCATTTCCCAGGGAGTCCCCCTTTATGCGAGGAGGAGAAATATTGAGTCTTCTCCCTGGTACCAAGACGACGACGAGAATGATGAGGAGGATGAGGAGGAAGATGGGGGCTAATCGAAGCAGCTGATATAAAACAATGCGTTAGTATGCAGTGCCCAACCACCGCAAATCATCTTCCTCGTCACTCTCCGCCAAAGACACTCCTCACCTTTCCCTTCCTATGCATGTCCTACCCGAGTCCTACATAAACACACACGTACACCCTTCCTTTATTATGTGGGGAGTTCCCCTGCCGTGGTTACTCTATCGATTGAGGATGCACATGTAGATTGCCTCCACCACTCCGTCATTGATTTAAATTCCAGGAACTTTTCTCTCTCTCTCTCTCTCACACACATTCCTCCTCCACCGCTGTACCCCAGTTTGGCAGGATTTGAGTGGGGTAGATGAGAGTTTACTAGCTCTGATGTCTTCATCTCATTATCAGTTTTCCCTCTCCTTCCCAGCTCCGTCCTTTTGTTCTCCAAAAAAACCGATATGATACACAGACCACAATTACCAGGAGGAGAACTGAACCGAGGCTCCTTTCTCCTTGTTCAACACACTCCCTCATTGTCTTGCTGTCCTTGTAAAGAATATCCCCACCCTCAGGAACCCTCCCCCATCTTGTCTTTCCTTGCGAGGAGAACAAAAATAATCTGGAGCTTCCCATTCACCACTCTCTGTTTTCATTAAGAAAGGGGGAGAGATGTGGTCTACTTGAAGATTCCCTCTCTCTTGTGTCGATACAAGCTCTTCTCCTTTCTTTATTTCTTTTTTGTATATTTTTTGATGGGTTTTTTCTCTTCGAAAGAAATTCTCTCCAGCCTTCAACGGGTCGGGTCGGGAGGAGTGAGTTGGGACTCTCCTCCCAAGGAGGAGGGGAGTTTGAGTTTGAGAATAAATTGAGTTGGATGATTGATGATGGCCCTGTTTCTCCATTGTCATAGACAAGAAGAAGACCAGTTTCTAAGTGGGAGTGACCAAGGGGGTGGGGAGGAGAGGGAGAAGGAATAAATTAATATCATTTCATTTTCCACGGGCACTGCAAATGTCCCACGCCTCGAATTCTAGGACCAGAGGAGGGGGAGTGTGAGAACAAAATAGAACAAGAAACGGGGAGAGAGTTGGTCATAAAAAATGGAGGCGTATGAAATAATGGTGAGTTATTGGAATTTTTTGGGAGGAAACCCACGAGGGGAAGAAAGAGGTATAGAAAAATGGGAGTGCGACTGTTAATGTGGACAGAGGACACACACACACAATACCACGGGCTGAAATGGAAATGAGAAGGAGGGAAAGGTAAGGTGAAAGGGGCTGCGCTACGAAGAGAAAGCAAGTGGGAAAATTCCCAGGGAATCTTCATCCAGAAAATGTGTGGAGTGGCCACACACACACACACTCTCTCTCTCTGATGTAGGGCACATGTATCATGTGGGAAGCTCAGAAAAAGATAATCACTAATATCCTACAATCTTATTATCTATAGCCGCACACTCCCGCACTACAACCTGACCATATGGACAGCTTTCCTCGTCCACACTGGGAAAAGAAAAGATGGAGACTATGAGCTGTATAAGGGCACACTTGGCAAGGTTGCTGGGTGGACGGCGTGGCTGGAGGTGGACATGATATAGGGATAGAGCCGGGGAAGTGAACATAAAATTGGTTTTGGCATTATGGGATCTATTGTGAATGAAAGAGCGGACGTCTCTCTCACCACACGATCCTCCACTCATCATGGACACAGAGGCAGGAGTGGGAGAGGCAGAGAGAAGCCGAGCAAAGGGAAAGGAAATTCAAGGGGAAAGGAGAAAGCCACTAGGGCAAGGAGAAGAGGGCGAGGGAGTGTGAAGAAACCCAAAAGCTCTCTGACAATGAGAGAAGGAGGGGAGGGGAGAGAGCCATCCTTCAGTAAATTTAACGCCCTTCCTTCAAAGTGATCAAGTGTCCAAATCCCAATTTTCCAACAGACCAACTAAATTTTTCTTCTTCCTTTCCTGTCATCCACCCTCACCTTCCCCGTCTTCCACTCCCCCCACACAAAGGATGAGACCTCAGACAGGGGGGCGGACACTGACACTCTGTGTGGACGTGTGGATGTGTGTGTGGGGGGAATGGCGTTGACACGAGCCTTTTATACGTATCATCGATACACGGATCGGTCATAGGACGCGCTGTTCCCTGTACTACACTCTGTTATTAGCCTGGGATACGTGAGTCTGTTTGGGCAGGAGGACAAAAGGAAACGTGGGGGATACAGAATAATTGTGAATGTCATCCGGATGGAGGAGCAGAAGGGGGGATGAGAGAGACAAGACAGCAACAAGATGAAGGCAAGATCAAATCATCGATTTTAGAATCAAACAGAGCCCAAACTCTCTCCGTCCTCGCCTCAATGGACCCCATTCAAAGAAAACTCCTCCACACACACACACAATTGTTCACAAAAGGGTATGTTCGTGTGAGTGGAGGGGAGAATAAATACAGGGAGATGATTAGGGGACAGAATTATGAAGTGGATTTCAAGTTTAAAACGCATAATATTATCCCTGTGGATGTCCTTCGTCGTATCTCCCGAAATGTACACTCGAGACTTTTTCTCCGAGTCTGCCATTCAGTTCTGTAGAGAAAGGAAGGCTCCTTTTCAGACTGCATTTGGAATGGGGCGGCCGTAAAGATAAAGTGTCATAAAATACAGGGATGGAATGGATGACAAAAAGATACAGTCTCTTTCTATCCCCACAAACCCAATCACGATGAAATTCCCTGAATAACGGCCACCAGCTGATGTGTACTTATTATTAAAGTCCCTTTGGAGTCGTTCCCTTCCAAATGACTCGAATCCTTCGTAATGTTTCACCCACAACAAACAGGACAATCAAACACCCTCAAACTTCTCCATCTCTCCATTTTAATATCCTCCGCAATTGCGTGCATTTCCCACATCATTATGATATTCTTGACCACATTTGAAAAGTCTTGACTCACACAATTTGACGGCAGGAAGAATTTAAATTGTATTTTGGAAGGGAGTTTAGGTGTTGTTGTGTAGGGCAAGTTGTAAATAAATAATTAGGAGTTAGTTTGTGTGGTGGATGGTGTGAAGTAATTTATCTTCGTTAAGTATTGGGAGAAGAGGAGGAAGACGGATTCCCCAGGACCAGCCACACGGTTCAGCAATCATTAGGTTGATTATGTGAGTGTGGACGGAGGAGCGGAGTATTAACCTTGCCCTCCCCGTTACTCCGTCACCATCAACCGGGAAGGCCGGGAGCAGACTCACTTCTCAGCCTCCATTTATTAGAGGAAGGGAGAGAGAGGGAGAACAATGGGAAGGTATCAAAAGGAAATTGTGTACATAACCAACTTATTACCCGTCATTCAGTCCCCCGTCCGCACAAACACACCCGCCTCACAATAACCAAATTATTCAAGTTTGAACAACTACCCGCCAATTTACTTGTTCAATCAAGGCAACAGGAGTTGAGCTGTGGAAACTATCCCAGCATTCTCTCCCTCTGAACACTGGCATCAATTATGGAGAGTAGTCGTCTCAAAAGCCATTCCTTGTGTTCGGCCAAGAAATGATTAATACATTTCATTAATTTTTATTTAATTTTTAATGTGGACAATTACGGACATTTGCCTTGTTGGTCTACCCGCCGACTAATTAATTGGCCCGAGTACACAATGAGGAGACCTCTCAGAAGTTGTACAGAGTGTCTTTTAATTCAAATGTGGGTTAGGCCGGGTAAATGAGTCCCCCTTCAAAGTTTTTCCTTCCTCATTACAATGAGGAGGAGGATTGAGGAGGGGTTGGAATGAGAGAGACTCGCAAAGTTTGCATGTCAATGGCCCATGAGAGCCGTGAAAGGAGGAGAGGGGGAATTGAGGTATAAAAAAATACGTTACAATGGCTAACTAAAGGGAAGAGACAAGGGCAATAAAAAAAGAAGGGAGAGTTAACTTGCGAGTGCAGAGAGAAGAAGCCAAGCTCTGAAGCTGTTCTGGAGGATAGACTTGTGTCTTGCCTTCTCAAAATCTTGATCTCCACCACAAAGGCAAGGAAGTAGTCTGTGGTAGGAATATAAATATACAAGAGCTAGTCTTGTCATTGTGTCTGTGTGTGTGTGGGAGAGGAAGACTGTAGTCAAGTGGGTAATGGTGAAATGTCACGCTTTCGGAGGGGGGAACTAGCCAACGGAACGGGGAGCACGACACTCATCAATGTGCCCAGCAGAACACTCAGTCACCTCCCCCGACCAACCACTCTTAAAAATTGCAATAAGATTGATTCAAACTCATTACGTCCTTCACTCCTTCCTCTCCCTTAATTAATCTTGTCCGCCTGGCTAGTCAGCCAAGGAGTCAATCCTCATCTTAGTCTATTCTCTGGTCCGGTCAGACCAATTTTTACCCGCCAAAATTCCCCCCTCTCCTTCGAAAATTAATCTCCTTCGCTGTCCAGTTCCTTCCCCAACTGGATAAGGGAATGTATTTCGGTTGTACTCGGAAATAATTTTTGAGTATCCTTGTCGTCCAATTTTCATAATGGTGCGGGGGCTGCCGTGGAAGGGCAGGACGTTGGGCCGGTCAGGTAGGAGGGGAAGGTGGGAAATGGATATGAATATTAATAGTGGTTGCCGCCAAAGTAGCATTTGTCTTTTATTCGTCCTATTAGTCACTCGTTGAGGCGGAATAATTACTCCCATTGTAGGCTAAGCGGCACACGGCGCTTAATCCTCGGAGAGAAGGGAGTGGAGGCTCAAAATTCATTTTTGACAAGTTCATGGTGCATAAAAGGATTAATGGATTTCACTCTTCCCATCCCATCCACTACATGCCTCCAGTTTGTAGAATCCTTCCCCCTCCACACGTTTTCCCATGAACCCCCCCTCACTTGTCAACTTTCTCCTGGAGAAAGAACAACATGCTTTCTCCTCCTTCCTTCCTAATGCACTTCCAGGCAATGAAGAATATGTACGTCAAATGGATCTTCCCTGCTTTGTCTCTACGTTCCACTTGGCAGTCGAGAAAACACAAAATATATTTGGACTAAAAGGGAATTTGGATGGGAAACTCTCAATAGATTTAAACAATTACGCAAGAGTGGCTTCATGACTTCCTCCTTCGTTCGACAGAACAAAAGGGGACGAAAGGAAGGGTTGGTTGATGGGTGGACAAAAAATTGGGCTTCATCCTCCTACGAGGCAGATGCACAATTGCATGACAATGACTCCGTCACAGTCCGTGACCGTCATTGTGTGGAAGTGCATTCGACTTTTGTCGTCGTCTGTGTGTGGAACTAACACATCCTCATACACTCCATATACATGAGCCTACTATGCAGGATGGATAATTTAATCTTTGGATCCCAGTTTGAAGGACTCTACAGCCAGCCAGGCATCCTTCATCATTCCCTCAGACTTGCGATGAATTCTGGAAGAGCGCACCAGGACACGTCCAAGACTAATGGAATGACAGTGTGGAAGGGCTGAGGATTCTACGAACGTCTACTCAAGGATGGATGGAGATGAACTCTGGTCGTCTCGATGGAATATTAAGAAAGAGTGGTGAGAATGTAGGGATCTATAGTCAAAACTGTGATCTCGGCTCAACAGATAAAGACATTTTAATTTGACAACCACGCCGTCCATCTTATGCAGCTGCTCAATATTATTTTGATCTGACCGAGGAACTCCAGTCTGACCAGAGCTGGAAGGATCAAAATGAGGAGACATTCTCCATTCCAAAGTGTGTAGGAGGAGGACAGCAATTTCGGACCTTTTATTAATTTTAAGCCTCTTCTCCGTTATTAAAATCTACCAATAATCCAGTTAGTCGATGTAGTCTTTCTCAGACTTTTAATATGCCGATCAGATTGACGAGGGAATTTTTTCGCATCAAGTTTTTGCAAGTAGTATCCAGCCCTATGGCCAATAATGGAATGAAAAGAGTCTGGATACTTGTAATGGAATTATGCCCTGGAACAGACAAGCTTTGCCACATGATTGAAGATGAAGGAATTCCTTGTATCGCTTTTATTATTTGAGGCCGGAATGAAATATGCTAATGTGACTAGTTGCAAATTACAGAGCAGCCCCACATGGAATGGAGAGAGAGGGAAGGTGGTGTATAAATTTTAATATAATTTGCAGTGCTCTCCTAACCCGAGGATTCTTCTCATGAAAAGTAAGTCAATTGAATTGCTCTCCCTCTTTCTTCATTCTTGTTCGGCTGACGGGGAAGGGCCGCCTTATGACATGCCCTTCTCAGAGCCCCAGTTTTTTGAGTTCAAGTTCTCCTTCATGCAAACTTGGAGGGAAAGGATTCCATCTATTCCTCCCTTCCTCTCTATGCTTTATTCGTACATTGGCAAAATATGGCATTCGTTCCAGCATGCAGAAGGAACGTCTAGTATAAACCATTAACTAAAATTTTCATAAAAAGCTGATACACTCTTAGCCCAGCCTTACATAACAGAGGGAGAGAAAGAGAGAGAAAGTAGATGGGAGGGAAAATTTTTCTCCAAGACCAATTCCAGTAGATTATGGGAAATTGAACACTCCACTGTGCACGGAGTGTTCTTTTTAAAAAACTTTCCTTCGCCAAGTTTCAGTTGAGGAAGTTGGAGGAGAGCTGGCGGAGGGAAATTTATGTGGGAAATGAGATGAGAATGGTCCTGTATAAATATATACAGAGAGAGATACATTAACCCAATCCCGCGGCGTTCCTCCCCTGCAAAGCTCTTGTCTTACCTCCATCCTCTTCACTTATCACTTATCGTCCCCCCCACTAATGCCATACAGTTCAACTTGTGAATATTCACAAAAACTTGTCTCTCCGCAGTCTCTCTGCAGAATCCACATCTATTTTTCCACTTCCACTTGTAAATGAAACAGAGCTCGGGACGGGATGAGCGGTAATGGAGAGAGAGAGAGAGAAAGTGTGCGTCTTGAAAAGCACCACCGTCAACCCATCATTATTCATATCTAAATAGTTTCCGATATGATAATGCGCTCAACAACTTTATCTTGTCATGCTCCACATTACTCACGCACCAACCCTCCTCCTCCCCCTCCGTCTGCAAAGACGAAGAAGCGGGACTTGACTTTCTTGTCCCCGAAACTCGAGTACACTCCTCCCTTGTCATTAAAATTCCCATTTAACCCTCCCCTCAAGATCCCATATCATTAGCCGTGTTCTGTGTGTGTGCTGGATTTCCACTTCCTTCCACACTCTTTGACCCTCCCGGATAAAACTCTCTCCTACTCTTTTAAATCAGAGGGACTCTCTTTGTGAACTACAGACAGTTTACTGTGGATTCTCTCCAAGGACTTAGAGGACTGAGAAGGTGAGCCGAGTAAAATATTCAGGGAGGCTGGAAGGAAAAAGTTTTTTTTGCCAAAGAGTGTCATCATGTTGTGCGTGGAGCAGAACATTTCCGGGGAGATGTGAGGAGGAGAAAGAAATGCTTTTCCTTGAATGCCCTGAATTGTCCATCCACTGCATATTTATATAGGTAAAGTGGGGAAGCTTAAGGCGGCTGCCACGTCAATGATTTTCCAAATTGACAGCAGCTGTTCCGCACACGACTCTCCATAACTTGTGTGTCGAGTAGAGGGGAAGAGGAGTCTCTTTCCCTTCGAAAAGTGTGGATGATGATGTTGTCTGAATCCTTCTGTATAGATTTTTTTAAAAATTGCGTTGACGATTCCACACGGAGAAAAACAAGAGAGAAGATTTCCTGAAGCATGTCAAGAGAACGTTACACGGTGGAAATTATCAAGGAGAAGGGGAAGAGCTGCTCTTGAAATATTTAATGTGGATTGAAGAGGCTAGACACTCAGAGACACAAGATGGATGGAATAATGTGGGGAGATACGTGTAAGTCAATAAGGAAGATGCTGGAGGACGGAAGGAAATATCCTCGCTACCTCCAAAGTACAACTTCCCATGCGCTCAGCAGCCCAGTTTCCCCAGCCACGCAAACAGTTGAGTGGGGGTGACATGTAAAATTCACCAAAGAAAGAGAAAAAATAAAGACAAAGGAGAGGGGAAAGGAAAAACCAAGGAGGCACTAATCTAATAATATTGCATAAAGCATGTGCGAGTCCCGTTAGCATGTACGGAAGAGTCGGAGAGGGAAAAGACACGCATTGGCATGTACATGGGAGGGTGGGGGGGGGGGGGGTGATGTAAACTGAAATTTATTGGACAATTCCCTTCAATTACAAAGGAGGGACTCTCATCTGTCCTTTAATTAAACATTATGGTGTAGTGGCGCTGGTAGTCGTGAACATTACTTTTACTCCGTCTCCGAGGAATATTCAACGCTTTCAATAACTACCTTTCAACTTTGGACCCTTCCATCCTCCTACCAGTTGTAATGATGACGAATGTCAACTGACAGTCACTCCAAATAAATACTGTGTTCGACCAATTGCTCTTTCAAAGTCTCAACAAATGTAAGAGAATGAAGAAATTTTTCATTGAGTAGGGATAGTAATTAGCAAGAAATGAGGTTGACTTTCTTCCTGTGGAGGAGAAAAGAGTTTGTCCAGTGAAATGGGAAGGAGATGAGAGGAAGAGATAAAGAAGAATATATTTTTGGCAAATTGTCTGGGGAGGAAAGTAAAAATTTGTGAGATATTTCATGTTGAAGCCTCCCCTCGTTCGTCGTTCATGTGGAAGGAGTGAAATGGCCCCTGCCTCTGTCTGCCTGCATGCTCTTAGAGCATGAATCTAAAAAGATTTATTTATGCAAACAAATGGGTCAATAAGCTAGTAGCGAGGGGAGCAGGGAAAAAGTGATAATCTAAAGACAGATGAGTTGAGAGGGGAGAAACACACGGCCGACTGAAAATCTATAGTTAGAATCAGCTAAAAGGCACAGCCGAGCTCAACTTCTCTGTCTGCTCGGAGTCAGCCAAAAAACCCTGAACTCCACACACCCACACACACAGGGAGAAAGAGAGAAAGGGAAAGGAAGGCGAAAATGGTATTTGGAGAAGAAGAATCATCCATACCATTGCTTTCTCTCTCTCTCTCTCTTTTCCTTGTCTTTTATGGAGAGAGATGCGGCTGTGTTAAACTACACAATCGAAATTGTACGGAGTGCATTGCCAAGTATCCGGCATCCAAAGCCAAGACTGAGGCCGTGAAATATCAATAGAGAAAGAATAGAAAGAGAAAGCCGGGGGGAGATGCGACTGTGGCGAAAAGCATTTCTTTCTTTTCCGGGTGTTGTTTGTGTGTGTGTGGAAGGGAAAGAGTCAAATAAATTTCCAGCCTGGACGTCCTTGCCTAGGCTTTTTAGCCCATCCAGCAGCTTACCTCCTTTCTCTATACACTTTCTCCAGCTCGCTACACCTTGCAACTGTGTGTGTGTCAATGCCCACCTAACGGGTAGAGACAAAAATTTGGCACAACTTTCTAAGTCATATTTCTAAGTCATAGCCTAAGCCTTATAATGCGGTCTTTACAAAATCTGAAGGGGAATATTCTTAGCTTCAAAATAATATATTGCTTCAAAACATTTTTTCGTTCCTGTGACCCACAATGACCTCAAAACAGGAGATCCTTCGAGAGCGCGTTGTACGGCTCTACGAAAAGAACTTGAATCTGGGCAAGAAATTTGTTGTAGCTCATTTTGTAGCCGAATGAGTGCTTCGACGGTCGGTGTACAACATCCTCAATCGTCAGACACACCAAAGAAAATCTGGCAGCGGTCGCCCACCCCAAATAATGACCCGGGAGAGAAAGCATAGACTCAGGAGAAAGTTCAACAAGAAAAGTGGAGTGTCCCAAGCTGTGGTGGCCAAAAAATGTGGATGTCATCGAACTTACATTGGGAAAACAATCAAGAAGATGAAAATCAAACTTATGAAGAAGCAGAAATCACCAGACTACACAGATGAGGAGATTTCCCTTCTAAAATCCAACTGTCGATGGATGGCGAACAATTTTCGCAAAAAAGTTTTCATCTTGGATGATGAAAAGTATTTTACCCTGAGTGCGTCCCAAATGCCTGGAAATAACACCTACTACTCCGATGATCCTTCTACTACTCCTCCTCGTGTAAAATGCAAGTCAAAGGTCAAATATGAAACAAAGGTCATGCTCTACATAGCAGTTTCCAGTAAGGGTGTCTCAGCCCTATACTTGATAAAAAGTGGACTTGCAGTCAACTCTAAAGTCTACAGAGACAACTGTCTGGACAAATATTTGGTTCCATTTATCAATAAATATCATCAAGAAGATGACATCATTTTTTGGCCAGACAAGGCGACCTCACACTATGCCAAAATTACCCTGGAGTACTTAAAAAGTAAAAGTATCCCTGTTGTACCCAAAAACCGAAATCCAACAAATCTTCCCCAATGTCGTCCTATCGAAGATTTTTTCGGCGAGTTGGCTCAATTGGTATACAAGGGGAGGTTGGAGAGCTCAAAACATTCAGCAATTAAAGAATCGTATCAAGTATTGTCTGAAAAAGATGGACACTCAGGGCGTACAAAGGGCATGTGGGAGCATCACTACAAAACTCCGTCATGTGGTTGACCATGGTCCATTTTCAAAAGTTCATTGAATGTGTTTTGTACATTAAGGAATGGACTTCTAAATAAAAAAATAATTTTGAAAATTCATCATACAATTTTGTTTTTATAAGCATATGAATTTTGTGCCAAATTTTTGTCTCTACCCGTTACATTGTTTCTCTCTCTCTGGATGTGTGTTTCAATATTTCTATCCCGAATGGTTACCCTCGCTCTGCGAGCACGAGAACTGCAATCTGGATTTTTCTTTCCCCCCTCTGCCCACTTTTTCCATTTTTCTTTCTCTCTTTCTCTCTGGGAAACGTTCTTTGGGTAGTGCATAGGACGGTATGACTCACATGATATGGAGCGATTCGAGGCGATTAGTCGAGGGAGGAGGGAGAGAGGTTCAAATGCCACTTCCCGAAAAACACATCAATACATGCAGAAGGAGGAGACTGTGTGTTCGTAGTACACGGCAGGACACACACAGCACTCTCCATGCTAGCCGAGCCGAGTCGGAACCAACAGTCGAGAAACCATGGGGAATTAATCCTAGCCAAAAACCTGGATTCACATTTTCAAACCTCCTCACTTCCCTGAAATCCATACTCCCCGAGTCTGTCAATCCCGTCCGGGTCTTTTTAATTGGAAACTCAATGCGAATGTCAACAGTGTATTAATTTGTGCAAGCGGAACGTTGCATAAAGGTCACACTTAAGGTCAACGTACGTAAAGATGAGTTACAAAATAAATATGGAGAAGGGAAAATGGAATTAAAAAGGATTTGGGGGAAAGAAGTCTAGAAAGGTAGAGACGACGGGATGACCAGCGTGTGTGTGTCATTAAGAGCAGTACGTGTTGTAGTTGGACTGATGTTGAAATGGAATATCGTTGTGTGAATGGCTTCATGTGTACAACGGAGGGGTTTTGTGGAGGTTCCTGGGGGAGACGGGGCTATGAGGAGAATGGGCTGTGCATGACAGGGTCCAGTAGACAAAGAGTAGTCTTGCACAGGAAGGAAAATGCAATTTCCATGACTTCATGGTTCATTACCTCGATTAACAGTCTTTGCATCCAATAATTCCCAATTCTGTGGGAGTGGTTCTTTAATTCACCGCCAACAAACTGCACAGCCCGTCTGCCATGGGTCACTCGGAATAAAATTTAAATGCTTCCTCTCCAACTTTTGTTCTACGCACAACTACGTCATTTCCTACCGCATTTTGTATCGTACACGGTCCACTTTCCTTGGGAGTTTCTTGGGAGTTAAAAATACCTACTTGTACAATTTTACCGAAACAACATTTCAAGTAATTGTCACCCTGTTTATTCTTTAAACCAGAAATGTTTTTTTAAAATTTTTGTTTGTTCAGGTAAAAGTTGACTGAAGGACGACGTTCTGAGGAACCCTGTATACACATGTGTGTGTTGTACAATTTCCCCATTGAATACAGCCTAGACTAGCAGTTATGTTCCAGCTTGTCATCTGCCCCAAAGTTTTTCTTTTAAAATCCAGCACTGACTCTCTCTCACTCGCGTACGCACAACCTAACCAGGCGGTGAGTGCAGTGACTGGGAGGGCGGAAGCTCTCAGCTGAATGTGGACGACTCCCTTCCCCCATACATAATAATAAGTTTGATGCAGAAAGTGAAACTGCTTCCCCTTCGTGGAGGATCTATTTTTAAGACGTGTGTGTGGAAGGCTCCTCCGCTGGTATATCCGGTCTATTTCAGAGTCAATAATCTAGTGAAAGCTATTTCCAGCCAAAGCTCCGCTCCTCTCTCTATTTTCCCCCCGTCTTTGCTTTCTCCATTATAATCCACCTGCCTAGTTGAATGCTTTACTCCTGGCTTTGACTTTTCCTTGCACTTATAGCCTCCTAGCCTTATTCTTTTCTTCACCCAGCTTTCCCCCCGCTTCTTCACTCACACACGAAGGAGAGTCAGTGATGGAGGGTAACAATACGATATTTACCATGGTTCCCCAGAGACATATGTTTCAGCTGTTGCCTTCCCGTCAATCCTTTTATTCTTAACCTCTTTCTCACTTCCTAATACTCGCATTCCCCTCCACCCCTGAATAAATAAAAAGTCTCCCGTTCCCTCCATCCCCCGCCCACAACCCACACACACAATCTGCATACAATACCCGAATATTTCCTTTTGTACTTTCCCCGAAAGGTCTCGGGAAAGGATCCCCTCCCTTTCCATTTTTCTTCATTCTGATTTTGACCTACATTCTTCTCAATTCTGTTCACTCTTATTCCCTCCCCGTTCTTGATTAATCAGTGTTCGGAGCCCGGCTCGCTTTGTCTCTGTCCAGACGCTGAAGGGAGGAGAGAGTGAAAGTCTCCCATCCACACACACACACAATGAGCCGAATGAGATTAATCAAGGAAATGGTTCGTCTTGTACGAAGACACCTGTAGTCTCGAATTTTGTAGGAAAAATTTCTATGGACATTGATTCCTGGGAACACTTTTAAAATCAGCTTTCCCCTCCCCTCCCTCGGATCTACATCCAGAGTGCACATTTAACACTGGGAAAATTCCATGCGAAAAAGTTTTTGGAAAGCCCCTCCACAGATGTACGCCCCTGGGGGACGAGTCATTCAATTAGAGAGTGAATGTTCAAACTTTTTTTGACTGGCGTGTCCAAGGAACGGAGAGTATATTAAGAAAAATTGGGAGATGAGGGGAGGATGGCGGGACAAGATTAAAGGCTTCAAAGCCGAGGATTTGCTGTCCAAGGTCCGTCAGTCAAAGGGGAGCCCAGGTCATATTAATTAAATACCTTTCCTCGTGTACGGGAAAAGTCCAAGTCTGTTTTTCCTGTGTGTCGGTGGGGAGAGGGAGACAAGGATGAAAATGAAATTCTTGATAATTTCCCTGTCCAACTCGGCTCTCCCTCCCTGCTAGGCATCTGATATGAGTGAATGGTGTGTGTGTGTGGAGAAAGAGGGGAAAGTTTGTTGTGGATTGGTTGGCAAATATTTTTGTATCCATGATGGATCAGTGCTTTGCTTTTATTCACTCACTCATTCATTCCCTTCTATGGCATGTTTTGAGGGGAGGTTTTGAATGCTTCCAAATATTCCTTCACCCTTCGTCTTCTTTCATCAAAGAGTGAGGAGGGAGGCTTGGCAAGACCAAGACTAATAGATTGGTGGAGAAAACGCAACTTCTCCTTACACTCTCCTTGATGGAGAGAAAGGGGGAGTGAAGTAGCCAGAGAGAGTGAAAATATATACTGACAATTCATCACAGGCACGGGTGACAGGTTTTCCTAGAGAGAAAGCCAGGGGTCATTCAATTCAATCACCATAAAAATTGCCGGCAGAGGTACACACACACATTTTCCCCACAAAACTCCCGCATTACCTCCACCCACAGCAACACACGGTGAGTGTGTGTGTGTAAAAGTGAATCACATGGCAGAGCTACGAAATCATGCCATCACATCATCACAATACCCTCAGCCTGGCAGTACATATCTGGAGGGGAGGGGGACTGTGTGCTTGTGCAAAATGACCATAAATGAATATTATTCCAGAAGAGAAATTGCTTTTCCTCCCCCTTCCCCCTCAAATTGTGCACACACACACACATTGTGCATGTGTCTTCGTTCGGATGATGCTGGCTTTTTGTTCATGAATGTGGGACTAAATGATAGATTCTTCGCCCAACATGTTCTCGTGTGTTGGTCCCTCCTCCTCCACAATAACAGTCAGTCTGTGATGTAGAGGGAAGGAGAAGGAAGCCCAAATTTCAATTTTTCTTCATCTACCCTCATCGATTAACTGAGTCGGAGCTAAAGCCATGCAATATATACTAAACAAACTCATGACAGCAACAAAACCTGACGGCGTTCCTCCACACAAAATGCCCCATTTCCTTAGTCACTCTTTCCATTCATAGCCGGGTCCCCGCATTTGTGTGCAAGTATCACTGCATTCAAATACCCGTCAACCTTCCGCCTCGTCGCATAACCACCGAGAATCCCCCTCTAATTTTTTGCTCTGCTTACTTGACTCTCTTTTTTCTGAACGATTTGTTGGGATGTGACGTCAGAGCTACAAAAATGGCATGCCCTGCTCACATTCCAGGCTGCTGAGTGGCCCCCTTGTAAATTGTCTCAACAAGTTTTTGGGCTGTTTCGAAGGGAGGGGGCATTGCGGTGGTTAGTGCGGCTTGGCCTTTATATGTCATTCTGGAAGAGACGAGGGGGGCAGCTTTTTTCGAGGACCTTGAAAAAAACTCGTCGTCCTCTCTCAACGACACAGCCCAAAAGAGGTTTCAACTTTTCAAATATGCCTATTTTCTCATTTTTCCCTCCTTACTGCAGTCCCAGAACATTCCAATCCTCTCCTGCAGAGTTCAAAAGAAGGGAGAGAGTTGATGCAATATCCCGCACACACACACACTCACCATTTTACTTTCATGGGGAAGTCGGTAGGTCGAAGAAAAATCCAACGTCTGTTGTGCATAGTCTAGACTTTAGAGAGGGAAAACTCGGTTGCATACCAGGAGGAATTTCGGAGGAGGAATGTGAGGACAAGGGAAAAAATCCTTGTCACTTTGGTGCTGGTGAATACTTGGTATTCAATACTGGGCACCCCCAAATGACAGCCATTCAGCTTCAAAGTGCAAATTTGTCAGTGAGGGAAATCCTCTGTTCCCCATTGCACAATTCCAGCTCTGCTTAGCCAGGAGAGGGAATCCATTGGAGTCACATACAAACAGTCATCCGCCCGAGTCTTCACTCCCCAATTAAGATTATTAAAAAATCAGACAAACCCAAAGAGCACCATTCTTTGAGCTGGTTGAATTACAGAAGGATTTCTTTGAGATCCCCTCAACTCTCTCTCTTTACTTGGGCAAGGGTGAAAGTGAATGGAATGAATATCTACACAGAAAAATGTTTCGAGCATTGATCCTCCTCGGTCATACTCAAAGAGTGAATGTGTGCTTGGCATCTCAAAAAAACAGCCCGACCTGCTGGAACGTCAATGGAATGGCGTGTGTGTGTGAGAGAGAGAGGTGTAATGGGGGAAATTCGGGAAAGGGGATGAATGAGAGTGATTTGAATATAATGTGGAGGGATAGCCAGGGAAGGAGGAGGAGATGCAGGGGGAAGGAGGCAGACAGAATAATAAATTCTCATTTGGAGGGTTGAGGCACTGGACGGCCATTCAAGTGGCAGGTGGGGGGAGGGCGAGAGAGAAAATGCACGAAAGACTCCAAGTTTTGTGGACTCGCTCCGATTTGATGTGGTACTGGCGCTTCAGACTGGCACACACACACAAGGAGGAAGGACCCTCTCTCCCGGGTTAATGCTGATGGTGTGTGAATGGAAGGTGAATGTGGTACTCTTTTACCTCCCCACACATACACTCCTCTCTCTCTCTGCCCATTAGACAGCAAGGAAGATAAACGCAATACATCTCTCCCTCGCTCTCCAACTTTCTCCCTCAGTCTTTTCCCAACTTTCTCTCTGTCTCTCTGAAACATCTCGAGACACTCGCATCATCCTGAGGAGTTTCTTGCTGGACTAGGCTACCGCTGAGGAAGTTGAAACCCGCGCGTGTGTGTATCTCATGGAGTGAGAGAAAGAGAAAACACACACACCTTCCAGCTCACTCTGCATTCAGGGAATTTTTGGAATTACTGAGAGAAGAGAAGAAGAAAGGTCCGATTAAAAGCGGACAGAGTCAGTATCTATATTACGAGACGGACACGGGAAGAAGGATGTTCGCGTGACCCTGGACCATCAACGGACTCTGAGAAAAGGGAGAAAGAACAAAGGCATAACTCTTCATGTTCAATGCACTTTGTTCAAGTTGCTTCTCCATGCCTCCTCCTGTTGTTACTCCCTCCTGGAATTTCCAGTGTCTTTTCACCCTCTCCCTTTCTCTTGTCCACACCGTCTCATTTTCCTGGAACACCCGTCAGAGCTTCTCCTCCCCTCCCCTCTCGTGTGTTTTGACCGAGAGAGCACAATGCTAGTGAAAAAAGTCTCGGCCCCATTACTTTCTTTCACTCATCCTCCCTCCCATCTTTCAATTTACCTTAATACACTCTCCTTGTCTTTTATCCAAATTTGTTCCAGTCTACTCACCATCAAAATTCGAATTACTCTCCCTCTCTTTCTTAGATTGGTCAATTCTGTTTTCTCCATGTCCGAACCCGGGATAATAAAAAGAATGGCTGGAGGGGGGAATTTAACTGAAGCCGCACTTTCACAAATCGTTATCGAGCTGCTCAGTCTGTGCCTGCTATACATGTGCGTGTGTTTGAAGGGAAACAATTTCTGATCAAATTGTATCGCCTACCAATTCTCCCCCTCCCGTTCTGTGACTCACCTGTACAATTAATTAGAGAGAGGCTGGGGTGGGGAGCTGAGAGCAGTAGTCGTAGGACGGTTGAGTGAGGACGGGTAATTTGTTGTGACGGAAGGTGGGGAGTGAATTATGAGGCAGTCGAGCATCCCCCTAATTGACTCCGTCTCTTTCTTGTTCTCGGGGGAAAGGACGTTGTGGATGCAAATGAAAGTCTAGTGTGAAGATCAAGTGGAAGTAGAATGAGAGAGAGAGAGTCCACCTAACAACTAATACGCCTTTTATCTCCTTTGACTAAATCATCCAATCATTTCCGGATCAAAGGGTCGCGGAGAGCTCCTAATGGAAACGAACAAGACGAGCCGGGGGACACACAACGAGCACTTTGCAAACTTTGAATTCTCCAGCAAAATTCCGTCTACGCTGGACATCCCTTCCCTCCCTACATGCTTCACTCGCCCTCTTCAAATTCAACTTGGGGGCCCTCCATTTCAAACTTTGCTCACTGTACCTTCTTGAATAATATCCAGTGAGTTTCCAACAAGAAAAACTTTCAACTTTCAAGTTTTCTCAAAATTGCAATTTGTGCATTTCTTTTCCTTCCCACCCAATTTCACCCAATGTCAATGAAATCAAAGACAGAAATCTGTAAATGGGGTTTCCTTCCGCTGGTGTGCAAATATTTCCCCCTCATTATTTCTGTCGTTAAATTTAGCTGAGGATGATCCGGAATGTAGATTTGAAAATATTTAATTTCTCTCTGCAGCCATTAAGCGTCCGTCTGGATGGAGTGCTAATTAACGATGAGAATAGAATAATCTCGAGTTCCGTTTCCCACATCCACTCTTTCTCAATGGAGGGGAAAGGCTGTGCAGAAAGGGACAAAGGAAGGAGAGGTACAATGTAAATTTTAATTCATTCATTTCTCTCTGTTTTTTCCATGTGAATGTATCACATGTGAACATCTCATTATACTAATGACGTTTTCCCCTCCCGCCCAACTTTGATGGGATTTTCATGTTTTATTTCGACGCTTTTTCTATGGACATGCCATGCCATCCTCTCATTCCCTATTCAGAGTGAATCCTCCTCCTTGATTATCCCCTTCATTGTCAAATGCACCCTCACTTCCCATCCAACGATTAAATTCCATTTTCATTTCAATGCCCTCCAAATTTGCACACAAATATTATCACATTCGTCCAAATTTCGCATCCCCTCTCACTTGGAGGGAACAAAGTGCAAAAAAATTGACGGAGGAAAAACTTGGGGTTTTCCCTTGTAATTGGGAAACGGAAGTGCAAGTTGTAAATGGGGGAAGAGGAGGAATGGGACGCCAGAAGAATACGAAGACAAACAAAAATGTCTCTCTCGTTGGCTCATTGGGATGCTCGGAGGAAAACTGTGCGTAAGCACCCGGATCTCAGGTTCTCTTCTCCCAAACATCCCAATTCTTCCACAACGCAACGCCCGGGAATCACTTAAGCGGGCTACGTGCTCAATTGAGGGAGAAGATGGAGATATGTCATCATCCCCTTCCCCTCGTTCCCAGTCAGCAGAAGTCACATTCAGACTTCTTTTCAAAAAAGAGGAACCCTTCCTGGGAAGGAGAGGGTGGGCGTACAGTCGACGTTGCACGGTATGCTCAATTTTCATCGTTCACTGGGAAGCAGGAACAAACGACTATTCGTTGACTTGTGTAATTTAAAGGAAGACTTGCAATATAAATTGTGGATTTGTCCTTCTCAGTCTAAACCTTCAGTCTTTCATTTCTCCCTTGTATAAATATAAAAGTCATGCAGACGGTCTGAATGGCTGTGGGCACAAATCAACAAGTCAAAGAAGAAGGATTCATTCAAAAAAATTTATCCGACCAGTCAAACAGAGCCACTGCTTTCCCGTCATTCCGTTGGGTTTGACGAGTGAAGATGGTGGGGAGGGGATAATGTTGATTTTCAATGGCCCCAGAGCTGCAAATGGAGAGGGGAATGGTAAATAAATATTTACGCTGGTGTATCTCGTAAGCAGACCGGCATTCCTCGATCCTCCTTTGACAGGGAAGGGCGAAATGGAGATTTGAAGCCTCCCTCTCAGACTTGACTCAGGTATTCTGCCGTGTGGAATGAAAATTAGTCAATTCTTCCTCCGTGCATCGAGTGAGGAGGGAGCATACTTTTGAGACTTCCTTTCCCCTTCATTTCTACTCCCCTGTTCTAAAGAGGGTTATTATTGAGTGTGCAGGTTGTGTTTATGCCCATATTTTGGTGATGCACAGAATGATTGTCATGTGGATGGAAGAAAGGAAGCCATGAAATGTAATCATAAGCAGTAAGGATTCCAATAATTCCCTCCACACACACAGCCTGTTTATGGAATCCAAAGTGCGTTCTGCCATGTGCGTTTACAGTCCACATGGTTCGACTGTTGTGTGCGTGTGCTGTGCACCCACCAAAATTGCATCCAGAGAGTTTGCGGAGAAGCTTTATAAAGAGAGAACAGTCGGATACCAATTTGAGGGAGAAAGTTGAGGCTAAAAAAGTATTGTTGTTCGTACCGTATTGACTGGATGAGGGGACTCGGATTTTATGCGGTTCTCGGATGTCAACAGGGGACGAGGACGAGGTGTGCAAATTAGAGTCATTTACAGTATAGGAAAGTTTGGAGGAGAGACTCCAAGGCAACCCGTCAAAATCCCCCCCTTTCTACTGCCGTGGAAAGATACCTGGCATTTCCGTCTGTGCGGTCTCTCCCCCCCTGGCCACGAGAAGTGAGAAATGCGAGAAGATGGAGATCTCCTGAGAACCATTTGAGACGCCTCGCTTCCGCCACACACACACACACCTCTCTCTCTCTCTCGTACTTAATATTGATGGGAGTGGATGTAAATGGGGGAGTAACATGTTGTAGAATATCATATTTGAATTTTATTGCACGTGATTGAGACGCCACTGCGTCCATGTACTGCATGTAGCTCTATTTTTGACTTTTTTACGTTCATTGTCAGTGTCATTTGGGAAATATCAAAGTGCGGCCCCCTCCCTTCCTCATGTCATGTCAGTCGCGTATTCTTGTCCCCGAAAACTAGGAACAAAGAAATTCACACCTCGTTCCACTTTCTCCCCGCCTCCATCATCAGGAATCCGTCCTCAGTCAGGACTGGTTAAAAGAACAATCAATTAATGTGTGTGGCTTTCCCCTTCTTTCTCTTTGATGGGGAGAGACAAAGGAGGGAGGAGGATGACCATGGAGAAATTTCCCTCAACTTTTTCCTTTATTACAAAACCGGGAAGTTCTTTGTTGAGCCTGGCTTGGAGCTCCGACCATGTGCGAACTCTGAACAGAGTGACTAAATTTCCCGCTGGGACATAAAGTTTTCCCTGACATATATTCGTACATGTATACGGGAGAAAGCATTATTTCCTTCGTGAGGATAACAACCGCGTGTGTGTGCGGGTGTTCCATTTCGGGAGTACCTTAAGTCAACGCACCCACCCCCCATTCTCTCGGAGTGATAATGATAAGGGGGAGGGGGACAAGGACAGCCCATGGGGGAAATTCCAGAACATGATGTAAGCCACATCTGAGCATACGCTCCTCAACGCCCTTGGAAGAGACACTCATTCATGTCTGCCATAAAAATTTCTCCAAACAAAATGAAACAACTGCAGAATGGAGGACTCCCTCAGTTTACTGTAATTGTACCTGGAGATCCCGGGGAAGACTCTTCCCAGTTACACATTTATCACCAGATACCTTCAAATTTCCAAACAATATTTTGTAAATGACGCTCTCTACGCCTTGCACAAAATAATGAGGTGAAGGTTTTGAAAGAAAGATCTTGGAGCAGGACGGCAAATGCCAAAGTACGGTATGGAGAAGGACAAGAGGGAATAATGGGCCAGAATGATCTGTCATGTGGTTTCCTTGCATGAGTACAAGAAGGAGTGTGCTGTGTGTGGGACACAGTAACTGTAGCCAGGATCCATTTCCGTCCATAATTTTACTTTTATGATGATCATGCTGGTCCACATGCAAATACAGGGAAGAGTGGGACATGAGTGGTTGTGTGTGTGTACCTAACTTCCCTGGTGATTCAGTGTGCAAATAATTCCTAGCACACTCTCACTTTCACTCCCCTCTCTGCAGAGTAAACAGAGGCAGGCCGAGTCCTGCCTGGGATTCGGACTATGCAGATTTAATAGAGAATTTGGCATTTCCAAATTGTAGGAAGGAAAGTGAGGGAGTCCGAGAGACGGATAGAAGTAGGTCGCGTTGGCAGGTACAGTCCTGCATCCCAGGCAGACTTTTGCATTGTAGACTCGCCAGGCAGGCTGCTTCCTTTTCCTCCTTTTCCGTTTGATACTTTTGCTTTTGAGGAGAGACAGAGCACTTTACTTCTCACTCTCCAGGCGCTCAAGATAAAGATAAAAGGGAAAGAGGGAAGTTGGACTCAGATATACAAAGTTACATTGCATCACTCTTTCTTCTTCTTGTCTGCCATGCATTATTCCACCTACGGAGCTTTTCTACAGCCGAAAGGAACCAACCCGCCGCTCCATGAAGAAACCACATCGAGTGTGTCTTTATTAAACATATTTCCTCCATTTTTTACCCACCCACTCTCAATCCATACTTTTAAGTAGGCCTGTCTAATAGACAATTTACATAGTCCTCCATCCACACACCAACACACGCTTTCCCTCAGTTTTCAATAATAAAAAACCAGCAGGAATTTCCAGCCTTCCCGCTGCTGCTTTCATCTCTTCATCCTCCCATTTTTCTAAGGGGGGAAAATTGTGTTTGTATTTATAGAGAGCGAGAGAGGGGAATGCAGGACAAGAAGGATCCTCATCTCCCTCTTTCCATTATGCAATTTCCTTTTTCCCCCTCCCATCGTCGTCTCCAAGGCTCCTCACTTTACTCCTTCGTCCCGTCCATTAATCCTTCTCGGAGAATAATATTAATAACCTGCTCGATTAATGAATTGTAAGTAGACCATTATTTATCAAAAGAAAAAAATTCACAAGTTGATTACATTAGGGCCGCCCATTTTCCCACATTTTAATTTCTCCTCCCTGCTACTGTTAAAATGTACTACTATTAGAAGAAGAGACTTGGTTGTCCCTGGGAAAAGGCTCTCTGGCCAAAGTGGATACTTTGGCTAAAATTCCTCGTCATAATGATGATGGAATTGGGGGGATGTTGGGAGGAGACTATGAGAATTCATGAATGGGGAAGACTCGGGGGCTGTGGAACCCTGAGAAAGGGTTCAGTTTTCAACACTTGTGCTCCTTCCCTAATGGTTCATCATGGATCATTTGTGTGCGATAAATTATGCTTGTTTTGTCCCATCATTAAGGCCTTGGCTGCTGGGAGGAGAGAGGATGTTGCT
The DNA here is from genome assembly GCA_009870185.1 of Pygmarrhopalites habei. Classification (NCBI taxonomy): domain Eukaryota; kingdom Metazoa; phylum Arthropoda; class Collembola; order Symphypleona; family Arrhopalitidae; genus Pygmarrhopalites; species Pygmarrhopalites habei. The sequence continues at coordinate 75,162 of WJFB01000097.1, forward strand.
ACTTGAGTCTGTCAGATGTTTTGTAGGCTGAGGAGTAAAAAAGGGCAGAGAAAGAGAGTGCCAGTCAGTTAGCCAGACTTTTAGCCATGGCCCAAGATTTTTCAAGTATTCGGGGGAGGGGGAGGGGGAAAAGTCCATTAAGCGTGTGTGTGTTGACAGACGTAGCGCACTTGTTGGAGCGGAGGAGCCGCATTCCTCCTCCGTTTGAGCTATCCCAGGATAAAATCATCATTCCCACTCATTTCATTGCATTAGGCACATGGTGAACTTTACTGCCGTCCTCCTCCCCCTTTATTTACAAGGATCCACAGACGTCGTTCCTCCCACGGACTCTGAACAGAGGCAGGGAAGAGGAGTCTGGATTTATTTCATCTTATTTTGATATGAATGAACAAGCACTCACCCAATAAAATACAAATTATTTTCAGAGACTCCTTCACACAAGAAATACCCGGGCTCACACGGAAAATACTAAATCTCCATCAGACTCCTTGGCAGGGAGTGACTCTTAATTTACGACAACATTCACCGATTTTCAATTAAACAAGCACCAGATTGCCACTCCAGAAAACCTTCCACACATTCGAGGAACGTCTCTGGTCCTCCAGTCTGGCTGGCCATGGAGACACCCAAGTCACAACTCTCAATCAGAAGTGGCCAGTCTCTAATAATTCCCCCCCCCCCCCACCAACTGCTCCCCGCTTGGGAGCATCTGCAAAATCATAAATCCTCATAAAAGTCCGCCCTTGAACAACAAACACATCCATTTCCTTTAAATCTGATTTAATGAGTAGCTGCTTCTTCCCAGGTTCCCTCCACTGCCACGGGGACCAGTGAGGGAGAGAGCGTGTCATTGGAGTGAAGAGGGGAATGATGGTGAGTATCAATTGGCTCATACGAACTGATTTAAATTCTGCAAAAAGAAGGATGAAAATTATCCGCCATAATCCCTCCACTCACGCACATTCCACACACCATCATTCAGGAGCACCTTGCACACACACACACATGACAATGGTCGGGTGAGTCGTGGACTGGGAGAATATTATGAATTTGAATGTAACATTTGCATGGTAATTTTATTATGTGGACAGTGAGGAGGATGACTGTCGCCTCAGATGGTGTGCTGCATGGGGTGGGTGCAAGGCTCGTGTGGAGAGTGTGACATTAAAATAATTGATTTTTAGCGTTAACCTAGATAATACGTTTTATCATTGCCAGACGGAGAGATGGGAAGGCTGCGGTGGAATAAATTAGAGACAGATGAATCAGTTCCAGTGCCATGTCTGCACAGAAAGAAGGAATCTCTGGAGAGTGGCTGTGGATGAAATGACGGAATGTGCATACAACACACACACAAGGATGAGTCTCCCCACCCCCACTGTCACAATGTGACAATGCTGGAGCAGCTGATGAAGGGCCGTTCTGACACTCCATGTCTATCTCTGGAGGAACCAGCCCACATCCACTGCGTGCTTGTATTTTCTAAAAATTCCTGTCCCTATGGCCACCGGTTGTAAATATATGGATTCCCCAATAAAATCTCTTTCTCTGACGAGAACCTTCTCGTTGACAATATTCCTCGGCTCTCCCTTCACGGGAGAGACAGCCAGGCAATAAAAGGCATTCTTCATTTCAGTTTACTCGAATCTCATTTGGATAGGAAGGGATTGCGATGAACCTTCACCTGAAGATGCAGCCGCAAATAAAATGCATGGCAAATTTTGAATTGAAAAATTTCATTCCATCTCCCCCTCCCCCCTCTTCCTGCTGCGAGATAAAAGGGAAAAGGGAGTATTAAATTAAAAATTCAATCTCAAACTCAAATGGTTATGACTCCCGAGTGAGCAGCCCACTCCTTCATCATCGCAGCCCATAAATACACTTGCATAATTCAATTCCATATCCCTCTTTGCAATTTTTTGATGCAATTACGAGAGGCTGCACTTTGATGTGGCTGAATGCTTTTCCATAATAAATTCAGAGGATTGTGACTATTGACTGTAGTCCTGAAGGACAAAGGGAGACAATGATTGACATGTGAGACGGGACCAAGAAAGAAAAAGATCCGCTCTCTCGCACAATTTGGCTTGTGCAAAATTAGACAATTACGAAAAGAGAGGAGGAAGTGAAGACGGATTTAAGGATTGTCGATGGATAGTAAACAAAGAATGGTGCAGGCTAAGGGCCAAAGTTAAGGCTGAATAAATATGATTGTAAGCTGGCGAGGGAAGAGGATTCAGCAGGTGTGTCAGTTTCCTCCTGGACTGGAATCGAAGAGAGACAAAAACAAAGTTGCATTCAGACACACGCAAATACGTCCATTTTGAGTTTGGATGTTGGAGTGGGCTGTATTCAAGTGACACAAAGCAGAGCTTGGGAAATTAAAGACAACAAAAGGAGAATGATGGATGGTTAAAGGAGTGCAAATTTTCTGCTTCCATGCTTCGCTTCCCTGCCAACGCAAACCCACACAGGCTCTGCCTCTCTCTCTTAAATCCCCAAATCATAGACAGAGAGAGAGATGTGTGTGTATGCACACTCGGCCAAAGTTGGTTCCATTGTGCCGTGGCATGACAAACAACGGGTTATCTTCTCCGTCTTGTTATTTATGAATCCTTTCATTCAAATCCAAACTGAAGCCAGACACATATTTTCGTCCCATTTTTTATTTTCTATTATTTGCCGGAAATGATGAAACGGCATGAGTCTCTCTCTCTCTCTCTTCGTTCAAAAAATTATTCAATTTTTCCACACTCGCGTATCCAGTCTACCCATTTCCCTATTAATCCTTAATAACTTAATCGATTTTTCTATTTTTGAAACGCCAAGTCCTCATTTGGGGATGTGGGAACGGAGTAAGTAGGCACACGTTAGTCCGTACCTTGTCAAAAGTAAGGAATGAGTGGGACATTATCTATAATTCAGCTGCACCATCAGGCGAGAGCATGTTCGGCCACGTTGGACGACCCAACTCGCGTCACGGTCCACAGCCCAACGTCCACAAATGATTCTTTCCAACGGAGATAAATTGGGCAGGAAGGGCAAGGGCAGGCAGTTGTGTAGTTGTTGTTGTTCTTGGGAAATCTCGTCCATCACCACACACACACACACACACACACACACTATTACGTACACCCCTCACCTCACTCAGAGGCTCCTGCTCAGATACATAAATTTGAGTTATCATCCACCTCCAAAATTTCCCTATCCCCCTCTCCATCTCCACAACACACGGTCATCCTGCCAGTCATTCCCCTCAGTTAAAATCTGAACAAAAGTCACAAATAAGTCGTAGCAGCTGATTTTCCCTTTTTTCCATAAATAAAACCTTCGGACAGTCCAACTTAAGGGGGAGACTGAGTCATTCTCACTCACACAATGTAATGAAGGTAGAAAGTGACAGGGAGATCCACGTGCAAATTCACTCACACGTCCAATCCCCGTAGAATAGAATAGGGAAATTAATTTCCTTGGGAAAGACAATCGTCTGGCCCACCATCCCCCCACTAACCTCAATTATCATTATAATAATCTTGGTGCGGGAGTGAGGACGTGACCCAGTCACCCTTTCCCTTTCTTATCCGACCGTGAATCTCTCATCTCCCTCAATCCCGCGTGTCGAAACCTTAATCGGAGCAAAACGAGTGCGTATGGAGAAATGGAGGCGAGTGAGTGAAATAATAATAACTGAGCACCAGTCTCTGCAAACAGCTTTTGTCTGCTCCACACACAACAACAAATTTGAGGCTCTCTCCAAACTTTTATATACATTTTTTGAGCTACAAAAATATAAGATGTAGAGACGTTCTCTCTCTACAGAAATCGATAACGTTATTATTATTATACCATTTCTTTTCCTCAAAAAAGAAGCATGCCCGCTGTTGCAAATCCCAATTGTCCTTGCACACAAAATATTCTTTCGCTCTATTTGGCAGTGTCTATTTTCTGAGCTCCGTGGATTTTTTCGTACGTAGGAAAAACCTGTGCAAGTGCAATGGAACCAAAGAGAGGGTCAAATTGAAATTTACCTGCCCAGCATGTTCATTGCACTGTGGAGTTCCATCCTTCCAACTCCTCATCTACATAACTAATTTTAGGATGGACTAAAATTTCAATTTCAATTTTTTGCTTAGCCTACTTTACTCCAGCTGTTCATCCTAGCTACTGCATTTTGGTTGTTTGGGTGGGTGGGTCGTTCTTTGTTCCCTACAACAAGAAGCCATACACTCACACACCCTGCCTTATATGGCTGGGAGAGGGAGAGGAGGAGGGAGACATTGTTTTCCCTCTCGTCAATTACCATTACCATCAATTGCTATTGATATTGGTGGAGCAACAGCGCAGACTTGGTCTTCCTCCTGCATCCTGCACATGATTGCCCCTCTTGTCCCAAGCACAGCTTAAAATGCTGGCAATCCTCCTCTCTCTCCTCCACTACAAAGTAAAAGTCGGTTCTTCTCCATGATGTAGCAGACTGAGGAGGATGTTTGCAAACATTCATCGAGTATTTGCATAATATTAAGCACCCCCGTCTGTTGTTGTCTTTTCCACGCTGCACTACATCTGCATCTTTCCCCATAAAACCTATGAGCTTTAATTCCAAGACAGTGTCATCAGCTGAGCACCCTCACACCCAAAAATACTCTTTCTCCTCGGATTTTCCTTCAATCGTTGAAGTCTTTCAGAAAGAAATCGACATTCCCCACACAAAAGAGACATTCACAGTCAACATTTCAAATAATCCAGGAAGAAAAGAAATGACGTGGCGTCCACAACAAACTCGAGGACCACATATGTCGAAATTTGGCTACCTACCCAGTACAGACGGTCTACGCGTAAGAGAAGGTATGCAGACGGATGTGTGTGTGTCGGGAACAAAATGTACACTTTGGCAGTCTGAACAGACAGAGAGAGAGAGGAAAAAACAAGGAGAGAACATGTGTGCTGGAAGGAGAAGCACACACCTGGCTTTTTCTCCCCCTCACATGTGTGTGAATGAGGGAGTAGGGTTCCTTGGTTGGTTGACTGGGGGACGGACGTGTGCCATGACCATAAATGAAATACGAGGCAACCACCCACAATACACGTTGTATGTATCCCTTCCCTTGGCTTCAATCCACTATGCTAATTCCAACGAAGAGAGAAGGAGTCGGCAGGTAAGAACGGCCATATGTTCCCCGCTTCCCCACATTACATCATATTGTCATTAATGTCAGCATTCTTCCCTCCCCCTCCTCCAACACACACACACAGTTCGTGGAGTGTGCACTTTTTGGACTGATTCCTGGGGCTTCGGTGTGTAGGATAATATATTAATGTAGGAACAGCAGTGGCGGCAGCCACACCAACTGGGAAAGGGTCTCCACATCATTATTGACATTACATTAAGAAATGTGGCTGCGAGGGGTGGCTCGAGGCTCCCAAAAAGGGATTATTATTATTATTATACATGCACGTCCACTGCCAGGCCAGACCTGGAGTTGGGGTTAGGGAAACCATAAAACATGATCGGGGACAATGTGTGTTGGAGTTCAAAAAAAATTCAATTCCATTATATTGTGTTGTCGTTATAGAGAGAGGGAAGGGTCTGGCCATTTAATGGCTAATATTAGACCACTTTAATTTTCAATCAATTTGACAATACAGTCCCCTCACCACAACAACAACGACAAATGTATGTAGGAATGACAGGAGTAAGATTTCAAGTGTCCCTCCCTCACAAACACACGCATCAATAAACGCACAATGACTCACCTTCCTTCGCCCAATCGATAAGGCGGAGGGAATATCCCGAAATTGTTTTTTTCTAATTAATTGTTCATTTAATTATTTGTCAAAATATTAGCACCTTCATAATTGATCCGATGGCATGTCATTAATAATGCACCCATGTCCCTCCCTCCCGTGCCTCAACTCCTCTTCATGTTCCTCTATTAGGAGAAAAGAGGACTGGGGTTTACCGAGAACTCGACTCTGCGTGCAAATTGTGATGACAGCCCATGACTGGCTGTTCGTCTCATCCAGCCAAATAGGGGCACGAGTGGTGCACAGTGGGGGAGAAGAATTAAATTCATCTGTCCAGATAAATGACTGGAAAAACTGCGAGATTCTCCATTGTCCTCCTCACACACTTGTGTGTGTGTGTTGAGGAGGACGGTCTAAAATGATTGAGTATCTGGAGCACTCTGCCAATTCAATGGTGATCCTGGGAAGATGATGGTCATTGCCCTGACTCTGGTGATTGTGCAAATTTGAACCTAATGTGGCCCTCCTCAGGAGTCGTGAGAAAAAATTGCAAATTATAAATGGTGTAATTGGTTAATTGTGTGTGTGAGAGAGAGAGGGACGCATGTGTACTCGACGGAGGTTGACAGGTAAGGTGTGGAGGGAAATAATGAAGCAATTAGGGAGAGGGGAAAACGCTCCCTCCAAGTCTTGGCTCATTTGCAGGAGTGCGAGTTCAGGAGAGGGAGAGGCTGTATGACATGACAGCTGTGTATGTGTGTGTGTGTGGAGCTCCCTGCAGAGTCCTCGTTGTCTTAGACTGGGAGTCCCTGGAACGGAGGAGGCTGAATGAATGTCAGAACACTCGAGACGGAGCAATCAAATCAACAAGAGGAGGTACATGGGGGGAGGGAGGGAGAAATAACAAGTTGAAGACAACGTCCCACGAGAGACCCATCCACTTTCCCAGGAAGAGAGAGCGGAGGAGGGGAGGGAGAGAAAAAACTGCCTATTCTTATTGTCTCATTTATAGCAGCAGTTTGTCTCCTCATCCAGCCACACACATCCACTCACAAGGAAGGACGTCTCCGGAAAAACCTGACTAAATACAATAGAGATTCCATTCTTTCCCAGCCACAAAAGTCCCCGTCTCATTCCTCCTTAATTTAACTACACAATCTTCTCTCCTTCATGTGTGTGTGTGTGTGTGTGTGTGTGTGTGTGTGTTGGGGTCTGACTGATGACCCAATCTCATCATCATCTCTTCATTCCCCTGCTGTTCCCTTGCACGCAATTTCATGTGTGTATGTTTTTCGGAGAAAATGAGAGAGAGGAGGGGGGCTCCATCTCATCCCCACTTCATCCATTCATAATCACGCAATTGCATGTATTGTTTTTTCAGCACCCATCACCTTTATTGCAACTTCTCTCTTTCCCCTTTTGTACACACCTGTGTACAGAAAGAGTGTGGGAGGATGGGGCCAAGAATAAAGACAGAGCTCAACACATTCCATTTTATTTATGACAGTCTTTTCTCCTGTCTTTCATTTAACGGGGAATGGCGCACACTTTTTTGCAATTAATATATTGATAAGGAGGAGGGAGTCATCATCATTTTGTTGTCTGATGATGATACTTTGGTGCAAACTGCGAATACATTTGAGAGAATGGGAGGGGAAGAAAGAGAAATAGAAAAAAATTCCCTACACACACGAATGACTCTGAAGCACCATCAAAACTCCTTTCCCTCCTTTCTCCAACTTTCTTTGAAACCTTTGACTCCATAAGTCTCTCCTTCCTCGAACCATCCGAAAGAAGAGAGAGGGAGAGACAAGTGAATCTGCTACATAAAAAATCCAGACTTTTTTTGTTCTATACATCGTTCTTGTATCTGAAGGGGTCCAAAGACCAAAGGGAAAATTTGAAGGAGGGCGAATGGAAGGTGCGTAGGAAGAATGAGAAGATGGAAAAGGACGAATACGGGCAGAGAAATCATAATAGGAATGGAAACAAGGGAGTCAAGCAGAGTTATTCTATCAGAGGAACGAGAGAGGGGGAGAGTGGGGGGAGGGGAAAACGAATTTTGAGAATGGAGGGGGGAAGTCAGATATTTATGCTTGGCCAAGCATCTCATCATGATGCTTGGAGACAGCGGGCGGCTAAGGCTACGGGAATCAACATGATCCCCTCCTCCTCTCCTTTTAATAGAAAAATACAAGTGATTATAGGCAAACAGCGACACGAGAGGGAAAAGAGCGAAAAATAATAATATTACTCCTCCTAGGAAACTATCCTCCTCTCAATATTCTTCCTATTCCAGATAGACTCAATCGCAAAAAATTATCTCTGCATTTCTCCTCTTCACTTTTTTGCATGGTTTGCAGAAAGGAGGAAGGACACCAGTTTTGAATTTACCGCGGGAGGCACGTAGCTGCTGAGGTCATGATGAAAAAAGGAGAAAGATGCATGGCTTCCCCTACTCCACTCCAACACATTTATTATAAAATGCTGTGCGTTCCACGGGAGAGTTTTCCCTCATTTACATATATTCCCCGAATCCAGGAGGCACACCAACGAGAAAAATTCTCATCTCCTCCTCCTTCTCCTCCTTCTCCTCTTGAACCATTGAATTTGTGGAGGGAAACTCAGCACCCCGCCTCCCTGCCTGGTGATTTTGAATGTGTTTTCTCGGGCTGAATTGTGAATATGTGTCAAGTTGGAGAGAGAGAGAAATTCCAATATTGTTCTGCTCAAGGAAACATAAATGATGACATAAAGAAGGGAACTCTCACAAAATCCATAGTGGAAAACGGGAGGAGAAGTTCTCCTCCTAACATGAGACTCATAAACATGGCAATGCAGATGCAGAGGGAAACGACAACACAACCACCAGCCTTTTATTTAACTTTACAAAAGAAGAGGAAAAAAGGACATTTCATCATTTTCATGCCGTCTTCCTCCATTATCTCAAGACTCTATTAAATTTATTAGGCAACACACACGCACACACGAGAAGAGAGAAGGGGATGCAACAGTCAGTGAGGGAGTGGGAGGGGGCTCGGGGCCATGGGAAAACTTTTTACTTAATTCCATTGTTGAGGGTGAGCTTGTCATTTATGTAAATTTGAGTCTCCTCCATTAACCTCCCTAAATCAAGGCATTGACATGGACTTGAATATCTCCTCTCCTTGTCTCCATGTTAATGTCGAGTCGGAGAAAACTTTCCTGACTTTCTCTGGGGTCGGGGGATGGAGGAGCGGTAAAAAGAAAAATTACGAGTTTATTTTTTGATTCTATTAAAACTTTAGTTGGTCCAAAGCCTTTTCTTCTTTTGTTCAACTCAATTCGCAACTCCCCCTTCCTCCGCTAAACTTGCACACACAGTCTTTGCACACAGGCAGGGGAAGAACAGCTCCAGTTCGTATTAATAGAAATATTACACGTCCTCACACACGTACCACTATAACAAGAGTCACATTAGACGTCGTCCCCTGGAAAAAATTTGGGAGGGGGGCAGACTGCCTGGAAGGAAATCCAGTATTACGCTATAAGAGAGAGAGAGAGTCCTTGTGCATACAACTTGATATTATTACATGGGGCAGGGGAGGGGGTGATGAAGCTCTAAAACAGTTTTACATGGCAACTTTTCCAAGATTTCCCGATTTCCATCGCACCAAGTCATCGCACTCTTACACACCGAAAGAGAGAGAGCGAGAAGGGAGGGAGAAAGCCACACACACTCCCCCCATGTACATGTAAAGTACACACACACACGCCAGAGTAAATACGTAATATGGCGAGGTCTTATTATTCTTAACTTTTCTAAGCCTTGCCTCAAGTTATTTTTATTGTCATGCCTCTAACTTTGGCCGATGCGGGGGAGGAGGGATCGTGTGTGTGCCCTGGCCCATATTCCAGCTGACTCACACTTTCTCTGTATCCATTTGCCCTTTGCAATGTTTCTCTTGAGGGATTTCTCTCCTCCCCCCACATGCATATTCCGAGGGAATGAAGAGAGAGATTTGGGAGAGAGTGGACATGGCTGAGGGGGATATACACGTAGACAGTGGAAGTGTATGGAGCCTTGTAGGGAGTGCAAAGGGGAAGGAAAACACATGGGCAGCCACTCTAAAAGCAACAGCAGACAGACACGGGAAGGGGGCAAAGTTCGCTCCATGCAGGTTATTTTCTTTTTGACGAGGAAAAGAGTTCAGAGAGCAGAGAAAGCCCTCTCTTTCACTCACTTGTATGGAGCGTAAGGAGGAGAGAAAGTGGCTATAGAAGGGAAGGAACATGGCCAGCCAGAATGGAGAGCTCTGCTTTATGTAATGCAATATGTATGGAGGGAGAGTAGCTACTCTTGTATCATGTAATCGTTAGACGAAAGCTTGTGTCTAAGTTTTCTCTTTTTTTGTTTCTACACTTTCCCCGTTTTTTTCTCTCACTCTCTCAAAGTCCTGGGCGAGACAGAGAAAAAGCGGGGGAGGGGAGGAAAGAGAGAAAGATTTTCAAACGTTTTCTACGACTTTTCTCACTCTACCTTCTCTATCTCTCTCCCCATTGCACTTTGTCCAGAGTGAGAGAGAGAGAGAGAAAGTGTGTGTCAGTTGCTCCAGTTTTGTTCTGCTTCGGATTCCTTCCTTCCAAGACGCAATTCCTAATTGTACTCTGCACACACACAAACACACACATATAGAGAGGAGGAGGGGAGCTGGAACTCCCCCTGATATTGTCTGGGAAGGTTGCCACTTTACGGATTTTAAACAAAAAGGATGCAACTATACAGCCTTTACCTTTTCTTTTCCTTCTTTTCCCTTCCTCCCATCAGAGAGTGGAGTTGCTCTCTGAACAATTAAGGCTGGGACTACAACCTGTCTTACAATAAAGTTTTCTCTTTTCCCCCTTTGACTACATACATGTGAAATACATGTGAAGGGAGGTGGAGGGAACCATGGTTAATTCCTATAATGTATGCTCTCTTCTCGACTCACAACTCTCCCGATTAAAGTATACGTGGGAGGGGAAGAGCTTAAATCCAGTCTCCCTCCCTCCTCAGAGAGTAAGACCAACTTGTTTTCCTAAATTAATCACTCTCACTCTGGAGGAACTCTTTCTCCAAGTGCAAATAGTCCTCAACGACCTGGATAAATAAGAATCTACTCTATGGATTCCCTTCCTCCTTATTTACTTGCAAAAACTACTCTCATTCTTCAGAGAGCATCTCCCATTCTAATTTCTAATTACCAAAAGCATAGAAAGGATAGGAAGAAGAGGGATAAGAATTCATCTTCACAGCACATCCACTTTCACACCATCATAGCTTCTTCCTCCGTGTAAGCTGCTTCATATAAAATTCTTCCATTTTCTCTCTCTCAAGTCTTTCGACTTGTCCAATCACGGCTCCAACCTTTCAGCCCCTGCCTCCATCTCATCTATCTTCCGCACACACACACACTCTCCTTCTCTCTATTCTTTCTCCTCCTCCTCGTGTTCTGTGGACGGCGGGGAAAGACAAACAGAAAGTGGTATGTATGCATCACTAATCTCTCCCTATCCCTATTATTTTTAGGATGGTTCGGCATCTACAAGTACCGGCACTTGTGTCTGTTTATTATTTGCAGCCCCCGCACCCACAGAGTAAAAGATACGCACACACATCCACTCTCTCTATTCACCAAAGACTTCCAAATCTCAGCTGGAGGCGAGTTAGAATTAATATTTACATTTCATTATGTAAATTACCGCCACACCAAACATCCGCTCCCATGTGCCTTTCCCTGTGTAAAAATATTGCTCTTATTCCAGACTCTCAAGGAGAAGGAAAGGATCTTGTAATAAATAAATACTTGAGAGAGTCTTGGGTGTCTCTTGAGCATTTGATTAAGAGCCCTTCTCCGTCTCGATCAGAAGGACTTGATAAATGAAGCACCTTTTGAGGGACAAACCACTTCCTCATTTCTTAATAGCTACTCGTATAATGGGAGCGCGGGAGGGGAGGAGGGAATGCAGGAGACCCCAAACAGAAGAAAGTGCTGTGATCACACTCAACTTCAGTTTATCTTTTCACAGGGCGCGAGTTTTTCTTTGACGACATTGAGAATGGGTGGGAGTGTGTCTCGGACATGTGTTTTGGATAAGGGAAAGTGGGGGACTTCTTGTGGCCGTCAGTCATTCCCCCCCTCTGCACATTTGCATATGCAAAGAGGGGGGAGGAGGGCTTGTTGTACATTTGTGGGTATTTGGTTAAGCCGTGGAGAGCTTTAGTCTTTACTCGTTCTATTATAGCCTCCTTCTTTTCGGGGAGTATTTGGACTTTCTTTGTGTGTCTGTATGCAGATTGAGACCGAGAGCGAGAGTGATGTGGGTTTGGGTGTGGAGAGGACGGCGGTGAAATTTCCATGGAGAAAAGTATAATCGGCTTTAACGCTCAATTAATAATATGTGTGTGGTGGAGTGTTGCGTACCTCAGGACTAGAGAGCTGTCGTCGCTTCGAGAGACTGACGGAAGCCTCCTTTTTGCGCCTCCTCTCCGCCCCCTACTTAGCTATGCTTAAAGATATCGCCAGTAATAATATGCTTGTCTTTACATGTCTCCCGCAATGCTCTCCTCTCACCCACCCCAACAAGCACACACACTCCCAGCAGCACATGGGAAAGATGTGGGCTGGAATGGCGGGCGTTAATGTAACTCAGCTCATGTTTTTAATGCATTATTCATAGACAGGAATCGGATGGAATGGCTCCCCTCTCTCCCCCAAAACCCAAAGAGAAAGGGAAAGAGGGAGGGAAAATTGTAAAAGAAAGCCGGTGCTTTTCCAGACACAGAGAAAGACTAAAAACTTGAAGATTCTTTCCTCTCCGTCTGTCTATATATATTGCATTGCGTGTCACGTGTGTGTGTTTCGCCAGGAACAAATCGTTCCTTCCCTTCTTCTTTTCCTTGTGAAGAGAAACATTCTCGGGGAGAAAGTTATTCCGGTTGGAGTTGGAGCGGATTGGAGTGTATCATGGAGAGGAGATACTTTTTCCACAATAATTCTGCATTTTGCATGTACATCCATTTTATTATTATGATGATGCTCTCCCTCTCTCCCTCCACATTTATACGGAGAGACAATTTCAATGTGAGGGAGAGGGAAGGTCTTAAGCCAGAAATTTGATGCGGAGAAAAGGCTGGAGGATGATGCGCCCCCATAAATATATATTATATTATAGAGCAGGGTAGATTGGGAATGGGCCGCCGTTTGTCCTCCCCTCCCCCTCTTGCATAAAACCCACATTGAACAATAAAAGGGGAAATTACTTTAACACTCCCTTCTTCTCTTTTTGAGACGAGACTTTTGCACTTCAACTCTCTCCACCATCTCAATTAGGTTTTTGAATTGACTCTGGAGTCTCTGCCTTCGCAACTCTGGAGGGGAAAAGGCACATGAGGCGTCCTCATCATCATCATCATCATCATCGACAGTCATACATGGGGACCATTTCTGCGTGTGTCTAGTCTAGTTCTCTAAACACTCGTGTGCTGCAGCCAGCAGTCTCCGCTCATTATAATAACAACTCAAATCTCATCAAATCCGGCCAGAGGAGAGGAGGATGAAACGAGGCGAGACACTACACATAAAAAAGACTGGAGAATAGAAGGGAAGAGTCAACATGAAGAAAACTTGAAATCATTTAAAAATTCAGTCCACCCCCCCCCCCCCCTCCCCTCCATGTGAATCTATATAGAAGAAAATATCCATGCATATGGTCTCGAGAAGAAGTCGAGGACAATGTACTCAACGGAGCAGAGAGGGGATTAGAAAGAAAGGGAAAACAGCATCAAGTTGCTCCCCTCTCCTTGTGTGGGGGAGACGGAGTCAGGGTCCCCCCTGACACATCAACAGACCAAATTGTGATGAGCTTAGAGGGATTAAAGCACTTTTTAAAATCCTCCCTTCCCCCATCCACCACAATAAAACAAATTCTGGTCTAAATCACCTATTCAAAACACACAACTCATCCCCACAGCCTGGACAAATCCAACATGGAGAATGCGAGGAAATGGTTATTTTTAAACCACCAGTGACCACATCCCTCCAACGTGTCTGTTTCTGTGTACACAAGTGCTAACCTCAAAATGGTGCAGAATAGTGCAAACGGAGGCTGTATCACTTTACACCAGTTTTCATTCCCAGAAATTGGTAAACAAAAGGAATTCGACCCGAGTCTCAGGTCAATGGTAGGGAAAACCCCCATTCCTCCATTCTCACAGAAATAAAATCCAGAAAATTTGGAAAAGTTTCAATTTCCATCATATGAAAACGCCTTTTCTTGTCAGGAGGGGGAAATTCGAGTTGAATCTGAAGGGCACTGTGTTAACTCATCCCACAAGTCGAAATACAAATCAAACTGTCTAATTATACGGGGTGAGTGGGAAATTAAAATAAACTCTCCCTCTCGCCCAGTCATAAACTACGGGGGTTGAGAGACAGTAGAATGGATTGTCCCTCCACACTTTTCCCATGTATCAAGAATATTCTGTAGTGGAGGAAAAGTTTGGAAAGTGGGCTAAAAAATTGGATGGAATATTCCATAATTTATTGTGTGTAAAGAGACGAGGCTGGGGTCCTCGCCACGAGAAAACTTCAAATTTCCCCTCCCCCGACTTTTTTGCTTCCTCTGATTTCGGAGCTATTATACACAAAGCAATCGGAGGCCTTTGCTGCCGGATTACGTCTTGAAATTTTATTCTTATGTTGGAAAGCCGCCTCAAAATCCCTAAATATATTATCCCAAGATTTATGCACTCCCCGCATATACATCAAGTGGGCATGGGACTCTATATCCTTCTGTGCCATGACACACACAGAGAGAGAGCCGGCACGACCAAGGAAAAGCGGCACCATTGACTTTTTCACAGAGAGAGAGGGGAGAGGGGCCCTTAATATGATGCCATGGTCGTGAAGGAAGTCCGAAAAAATGTGGGAGAAAAAAGGCATAGCCTCGCTCTATTCCATTACCCACGGAGGATTGTTATTTCGGGGAGTGGAGAGAGGACAGGTTGTTGTGGGTATAGCCGACTTGGATTTGTATATGAACAGTCCATCATATTTGATGTATGGGATGGAAGCTATTTATTTTTTTACATGGATGACCCTGATTCCCCTCACTATTTATATTGGCTCTCCCCCTACAATGTCACATTCTTTTTTATGTATCACAAACCCCTTCACTTTGTACATCTACATTTCAGTTTAGAGTTGTGTGTTTGGAAAGGAGAGAGAGTCTCCCTCGCAGACACACAACCGTGAAATTTGCTCCTTGGTTTTTATTCTCCATAGTAAAATTCAAAATATTTTTGTGGATCGGTCGGTTGTCGGTTTCCCATGGTATGGCCAAAGGAGAATTTGGATGCAAATTTTTCAATATGAGGAAATATTGGGGAGGGGAGGCCCGGATGTTCCGACGTTTTATGGTATTAAAGCCACTAAATTATAGAGTAGCGTCTGATTGGTTTTTTGCATTTTCCACAGAAATTCCATTTTCCAGAAAAGAGCGGAATAAAAATGTTGTGGATTTTTCCCTCATTACTTGAATGTTCGTGTATGTTTTCGAAATGTTGGTCATGTTTGGGTGTAAAGGTACACTTGTTGTTGTGCTCAGGGGTTGTTAGTTCGACTTGGTCCAAGATTATCCAAGCAGAATTAATGGCTCTGGCTGTGTGGACGAGGCGTGTGTGTGTTGTATGTAGGCTGGGAAGAGTTGGTAGTTAACCCGGGACGATGATTACGCTGAATATTGTTATAATGTTATTATTTGTGAGGGTCGAACAGATTCAAGGGAAGGAGAAGAGATTAATCTGCTCTACCCATCTTATCCTATTCTTGAACACACTCTATTTAGTTGTGTCTGTGCAGTTGCGTCGTCGGAAATCATCATTAAAGTTTCCTCCACACGAGTCATGCAATATGCAATCTTATCAAGTAAACCCCCCAGTTCCTCTCACACGTCAACCCACTTATTATTACTCTTTACGCACATTTCCATGCGTACACAGAGAGAGAGAGTGTGTGTGTGTGTGTGTGTCTGGCCCTCAGCTAAATATGCATTTCAATTTCATTTCAGGTAGCTCCTCTCAAGTTTCTCCTCACAAACAAACAGAAAAAGAAAAGGGGAAAGGGGATATTACTACATCATAACAAACGGGAGACACACACACTCACAAACGTGTGTGGAGAGAGAGTGTGTACATTTTTATTTAAATGTACAGCCCCCACTCTGCGTGTGTATTTACAAGGCTCCGACAAGAACAAGAATTCATATACGCACATAAATGCAAAGGAGGAGGAGAGATGAAAAACTTTACGTCTCAATTAAGTCAGAGTTAACATGGAATCATTTTTATAGCTCCGCACACACACAAAGAGAGAGACCATCGTGTGCAGAGATGTGATATTATAAAAATTTTGGTTGTTCCCTACACTTTTTGTAGTTTGGAAAAGAAGGAGGCCCTGAGGGCAAAAGATGAAAATGAGAGAGGCTGGAGATCAAATGACATTGAGAAGAAGAGAACTTACCATGAAAGAGGAGTGCCCAAATCCAGAAGAGTAAACTGCACGAGGGGAACATTTTGCACAAGTAGTGCGTCCTCCTCCAGTCTCTTCTCCAGGAAAACAACCAAGTCAGTTCCGCCTTCACTTGCATTCAGTCAACTTTCCAGAGTTCTCCTCACAAAAAATCCAATTCTCCCTGTCAAATCTTTGACAAATGTTTGTGTGTGTGTTTGTGGGGTCAAGCTGACTGATCGTTTTGTTTGTTTTTATCTTGTCATCCCACCAACCACCAAAGAGTATGAAGGACTTGACTTTGCATGTAGATGCAGGGGGAGAAGTGGAGCACTAGTGTAGTTAATTTCAGGGAGAGTACACAGAGTCCCGATTAAGTGGGGACAAGGAATCATGTGCACTGGAGGATCAACGACAACAAAAACAAGACACACTCACGTCCATCATCATCATAATAATAGCTGGACTATTTATTAGGTCCACGGCTCAGAGAGGATGATTCCTACAACTACCCAGCAGACTGCCTCACTATTATTGATCCAGTCACTTGGATGAATGGAGAGAGACTGGAGTTCAATTACATTGATTCCTGAATAAAAGAGACACACGCTCACTTGTTCCTTCCACTTATTTATAGTGTTGAATCCACAGATCTGGCCTCTTTCTGAAGGGAGGAGGGAGCAATTCCAAAGAAAATAAAGATTGTCAGTCACTTTAATGTAGATTATTAGTTCAGTGTGTGGAGGAGGGATGTACGCTACTCCGTCTCCTTGTCTTTCTCCGTGTCTTGCCACATGAGAGAGAATGGAAGTGACAGGGGAGGAGGATCTTCAATCTTTGACTTGATCTGCTTCTCTTCAAACATCCACTTTTATATTCAATATTCCTCTTCCCTCTCCTGTTATTGGCAATGAAGCAGAGCAGAAGAAAATTGAATTGAATTTAGATGCTAAATTCGCTTTTTTTCACAATATGTGTTCCAACTAAAGAGGATGTGGAGGAGGAGACGTCATGACTGGGATCGTGGTTCAGTTTTTTCCTCACTCGGAGGGGGAGGGGGTAAATACAATTCCCTGGTCCATCACAACACATCAATGTTACTATCTTCCCCGGCAGCAAAAACACTCTAAGCGAAGATCCCTCCGTCTTCTTCTTCTTCCTCTGTCTCCTCTGTCAATATTCAAAAAAACACACAAAAACAAAAGTTAGCTTCACAAGTATCGACCAATTTGACAACTGGATCAAAAATGATAAAATGTTCACTTCTTTGAGGAGTGGACATTAAATGATTCATCCACTCGCCCCACAAATTAAAAACAATTATTAGGATACATGGACATATTTTGTGCTGTCAATGCACTAATAATGGATTGCAGTGAGAGTTGCAATAGTTGTGCAATGATATCACCATCGATTAGCCTTCTTGTCAACTAACATCCTCCTCATGCATCATCATAAATTAGCTGACGATAATCCGACCATTTTGTTCTTTAGAAAGTGATTCAAGTCTAGAATGTTTGTGGAGGACTGTGCCATTCTCGTTAGTTTTTTTCTGCCTCTCAACCGAATTTGTAGTGTGCGTGTGTTGTGAAAAGTTTGTTGGTCTCATTAGTGGAGGATTCATGGGAAAGGAGGAAGGGGGTGACTGTGTTGGTGGTCAGAGTAAATCAGCGTTTAACATTTTTGGGATGGTTTCCCTTGCATGTCTCTGCCCGTGCCTAGCTAAGCTGAAAAACCTCAACATGTGCCAAAATGTACAGACAGACGTATCGAAGATGATCGTTTTTTTCATACACAACCGTTCTTCTCTCTCTTCTCCCTATCAGCCCCAAACCAGACTTTTCGTGGAGAGATCAACGAAGCGTCTTGTTCACGTATCAAAATCAAATAAGAGCCCCCCTCTCTGTCTCTCGTCTCGATCCTCCTCCGTCGAGTCTGAGGAGGAGGAAAAAGTCTGATGCCAGAGGAGGGGATCTCACTCTCATTGTCAGTCCCAGGTGTTGTTTCGCCCTCCCCTCCTCATTTATTCTTCCCTCTCTCCACCAGACACCCAGGGCTCTCTTGATGTGATGTCAGGGAGGAAACCTACTTTTAACCTGGATTTTTCTATTATAAACCAGGCCGCTACTATTTCTCAACTCAAAATTCCAAGACTCACTCCCCCTGACTCTGACACGGCGGCCAGGAGCAGAAGAAGTGGAAGAGAGACAACCACGAAGGAAAATCCCATTTACTCAGTCACCCTTGCGAAAAAAATTGTACTTGTCAATTTCGGAGCGTCATGTACATGCGGGGAAATGTGACGAATTCAAATTAATATAGAGTTGATGATGAGAATGTCTGTGGGTTTTTTGCGGAGGCATAAAATCCTTTTACATATAAAAACATAATTATTATGAAATGTGGGTTCTAAATGATCGTAAAGTCGTGGAGAACATGTACTCCCATTATATTTAACAGCAGAAGAGAGAGAGGGAGGGAGACAGGAAGTACACGTGGATGGTTGTGGCTTATTGATGCACAGACCAGATTAAGCCCTTCTCGAGTTAAATGTTTCCACTGCGAGGAACAACTCCTGGCAAAAGCCAAGCAGGATAATTCTGGAGAGAAGACAGAAAAAGTTCAAAAAAGGGGGAAAAGAGAACAAGACTGGCAAACATTGTGTGTGTGTGTGATTTTTTATGATCTTCCCACTATTATTCTTTTGTTGTCAAGCCAAGTTCATTACGCATTTTATGAGTCTACTCATGGGATGTGAAATCCGGGCTGCCTGACTGTCTAATGCCCATCCATCAGGACTTCATTCCCTCACACACACTCACTCTCTACATGGTTTACGTGTACATCATCCCTTTTGAATTGTTTAACAAATTTCTGGACTAAATGCTTCCGTGTGAGAATGGAGTCGACACAAAAAAATGTCTCCTGAACTACACTAGGCAGTGAGAATCGGAGGAAGATGGGGGCAGAGAGTTAATGAAAAACTTTGGGAAAATGTGTAAGCTAATATGGGGAAATTATGGGGTGCAGTCCATGTTTCTGTTTAATGACTGCTGCTGTGAGTCAAAACTCTTGAAACAATCGACCGTCTCTTCTTCTGGAGGAAGAGACAAGACTCGGAGGAGTCTTCTTCCTCTCTTTCTCAGATCCAAAGACCAACAAAAGGGAAAAGGAGGGAGGCAATGTTTATTTATTTTCCTTAGCGCGATATGGACACTAATACTATGTTGGCCGACCAATCAATTAATCAAGTTGAGAGATTTATTACTCCCAGCATAAATACCGGTTTTCCCCTACACCAACACACCAGCACAAATCCTACAACAAGTCAACTCAAGAATTCCGCTGAATGGAGTCTAAGATTGACTTCCCTCTCCAACGACAACTTTTGTCTGCATTCTAAACTCACACCAAAAAAAATCTCACGTTCCTTGGTCCCCTCAAGTGCCGGCAAAACACTCCGTACAATTATAATTCTCCCCCAAAAAAATCACACAGGACGAACCACGTTGCTCATGATATTTTCCCTCTAGTAAACTTACTTGCCACTCACATTCACATGATGGTTGCACTCTTGCAAATTATTATGATTATTCGTGTGTCTGGAAATTCAGAGTCACTTTTTTGTGCTGTCCTCGTTCTGTGTCAAATAATAATTATTCTGATCGTTCAGGATGGAGACAAATGAGTCACTTTGCACGCCCCTCACACTCGGAACATTCCCTGTCTCTGCCACTTTGTCACAATTTGTTGTCCTTGTGTATTTTTTCTCTCTTTTTCCTCGGACAATTCCACCGACCAACGGGGATAATTGTGGTGGGGGGAGGGCACAATAAAGTGTAACAAGTCTTGGATTTGTTGCCCTGACGGAGGAGGAGATTCTTCTCTCTCTCTCAAATATATATATTTTTTTCAAAGAAGAAAAAAGTTATTCTCTGCTTCAGTTCTTGCTCACGGAGGAGGAGGAGAAATGTGACAAGTCTTCCAAGTGTAACATTAAAGACACGAGTTGGTCGTTTGTTATTCCTCTTGTGAGAGACACTTTTTCCTGTTGCTTCTTCTTCCTCTCCTGCTCGTTGACACAAACTTCTTTTTGTTCCTTCAAGATATCAGAGCCTGCACACTCACCACCAATGCAATCTCCCTCACACACACACACTCACACACTCTCTCTCCCTTCCTTTTGCGACTGAGAAAACACTTTGAGTCTCCTCTGTACTCACCCGGAACCTTTGATGCAAAGGGCAAATCCCACGAAATTTCCAGAGAGTGGAAAAATTTGAGATTTTCTGAGGGCTGACTGGCTGTGTGGTTCTGACTGACGGACAGGAGATGTTCACCACGCGGCAACTTCTGCCTCAATAAAACTTTTGGGTTGTGTGGGAGAGCAACAGCCGAGACTCTCTCTCTCTTTTGGAGCGGCCGCTCTGTGCGCCGGCTCCGTTCCGAGGGACGAGGATGCCTTCGACTGGGGACTGCCGAGTGACTAGTAGTCAGCGAAGGGAAAAGTGTCCATTCCATAATCTTGACATTATCTGCTAATCCAAACATTGTTAATACGTGTGTGGATTGTGTGGATGGTGAGGGGACTAACTGGATTCAAAACAATATTCACTCTATGCACACACACGCTCTCCCTCCCTCCCTATCACTCACTCCTCACTCTCTCTCTCTCCGCATTTGTTATTGTTGGGAGGGAGCCGGGTATTGAAACGAGTCTCAAGTGGAATCCTCCACTCTGCAAATATCCCTCTGTTCCACAACTTGCATGTGTGTGTGTGTGAGGGAGAGATCCTCTGTACACAAGAGTGAACCACGAAATGACCTCTTCTTGGATCTTATAAATTGTTTCAGTGCCGTAGTCATGAGAATTGCGATGTGATTAGCATCCATGAGCTCCAATTCCCCTCTCATCCAGCACACAATCCCACTCTACACAAACTCTCTCTCTCTCTCTGTCTGTAGTAGCACCCGTATTCTGCCCTCCACCACCCGATTGTTCCCGTATAAAGCCCGTACTTTGAACAAGTATGACTAGGACTTGTACATCTAAACAAAATAACCTAATTGCATACTAGAAGGGTCGTAGAAGCTGAAGAAGAGTTCAGAGTTGGCTGTGATGGAGGATGAGTTTTCCCTGAATACGGTAAGCGTAGTTTGTGTGTTGTAGTTTGTGGTTGCTTCCCTGGCTAATCATTGAATTGCGTGAACTTGCACACAGTCAACATACAGGAAGACTACGTGTGTACGTCTGTGGAGAGGGGATATGGACAGAGTTTGATAGTGGCAACTATTTTAAACTGATGATGATGAGGATGAGATGAAGCTGGAGTCTGTGAGGGAGAGGGAGAGTGTGTGTGTGTGGACTCTCCGCCACAATATATTATTACAGATTACACTTTCCAGTTGACCATAAACAATGTGAGAGGAGGAGAGGGGAAGGTAAGTAGCTGTAGGAAGTAGGCACAAGTAAATTACTAACTAAATTATGGATGCTGACTTCCCCGCCGCTATCAACCAATCTTGTGTGTGTGTGTGGATGTAGAGTGTACAATCCACCTACTCACCTATATCTCCCTTCACATTTTGGGTGAGGAATACAATGCAATCCTTTCTATCCCTCTCTCTGCGTGTGTATTAGTGGAGGAGAGGAGGTTCTGCTGCTTCTGCTCCACATTCTGTTATAATGTTGACGTATATGTGGAAGCATGTCAGTAGTTTTGGGTGTTGTAAAAGGAGGGAAGGGAAGCGGTGGATTTGGGAGAGAGAGAGGCTTGTATAAATAAATACGTGGTCCATGTAACACTCATCCCCTCTCTCTCTCTGTAGAGACACACACAGCAGGCTCTCCTTAGTCCATATATCCTCCTCCTCCCCTTCCTGTAATAACAAATACTAAATTATTGCGTTCCATCAACACATAATTTCAATACGGGGAGGGGAGGAGAAGTGATGATGATGATCATGCCGCCTCTCCTCCTCTCTCTGTGCACCATCTCCTCCCAGTCCACGGCCGAGTGTGGCTATATATTAGCTATTAATGCTCGACTTGCAGAGAGAGATCCTCTCTCCGTGGAGAGTATCTTTCCGAAAGGAACACATGTAGGGACGCACAGACACACAAGAAGAGGGGATGAGAATGCCACCGCTAATATTTAATGTAGTCCTCACATGCAACTCTTCTCCCCATCCAGGCACACACAGCACTGGGACATTAAAGTAAGGAGAGAGATATTACGGAGGGGATTGTGTCATGTCGGGCATAACTTATGTATCAACTCTTCCACCCACCATCTTAAAACGAGAGAGAGAGAGAGTTTGGAAACAAAAAATTTGAAAAGAAACTTGTTTGATTTTATTTGTCGGCAAATTCGATTAACATGTTTCTCTCCTCATTGTCATTTGACAAGCAGGAGAGAACGTGTCTCAATACAGATAGCAAACAAAAACAAAGACGAAGAGGTTCTTCTTCTCAAAACTTTCTACATTAGAGAGTCAAGTCTTGAATTTTAAATTTACCCCACGTCGCCCCATCCCTCTTCATAAATTCTCAAACTAATGCTCTCTTTCTAATTTTTTCTAATCTTTTTTTGTGGTGATCTGGATTTCATGGACAATGTCCAGAGTTGATCCTGTGTGAGAACCTTCAATGACACTACATTTTGTATTCCTGTATTTTCCTTGTAAAAAGATGAAGAGAAAACTGTGGGATGTCTGTGAAGAATTGTGTGCATTTGGATATTGACATTTGGAATCAATTTCTATCGATTCCCAACTGGAACGAGGGATCTGGGTGGACCCATAAAAATGTCCGTAATTTATCTGTACACAATAAAATTTCTCGATTCTGTTGGCATTGGATGGGGGAGATATGGAAATTCGAGTGATAAGAAATAAAAGTCATAAAAAACATGGAGATGTTATCCCCGCTCTGTTGGTGTGTGCGTGTGTGTGTTGAGGAGATGTAGAGATGAGGGAAACAAATTGTTTTCATTGTGTTGGGAGTGTGTGGGGTTGTGTATTGAGGGAGGGGGAGAGTTGATATCATTTCATTTTGTGAGCGGATGGTTGAGTGACTGCGAGAGGCGATGCGAAGGCTGGATGGCTTGACTTGGCTTGACTGAGTGATTTTCTGATATATTCCATCACACAAATGTACAGGCTTCCATGGGGGAGGAGGGATGCTGGCGATGCTGGAGTGTCACGGAGAGAGCTGTAATAATGGTAAAATTATTTGGATGGGAGGGGACCGGCCTCCTCCTCCGCCATGAAAGAACGTTGACATAAAGACATAAAATCTTCCACTATCTTCTTTTCTATTTGGGAAAGATGAAGGGCCACGAGGATCCCTTGTGTTCCCGGAGAAAGGAATATTTTGTAAAAGTGAAATGAAATTCATCCCTTTGGTCTCGTTATGCCGGGGAACATGGTCATAATAAGTCATCATCATGTGTCAACTGTGTGTGTGTGTGTGTCCCTCCACCCTACACTCATCATTCGAATGTGTGTGGAAGGGAATGCACTTTGCCCTCCGCAGTACAGCCCAACAGTGCATCCATGGTTAGAGGGAGGGGTGCATCCATAAAAGTATTGTATTTAGTGGAGGAGGATGATGATGACGCAAGTGTACTTACGAGTCTCTCTCTGTAGCTAAACTCTGGAGATGTTGTGCAGGGATGGATGTATCTTTTCGTTCGTTCGTTCGTAGGGGAGTGTGAGTGAGGACGGGCGAATTGGATTTGTGCAAGTGATTTTGCCCGGAAGGATCACACGGAGAGAGAGAGATGAGTGAGGGATTGGAAATGGGTGTATGGAATTTATTTAGTTTTTCCTCCACTCTCCTCTTCTCATGTGTGTATGTGTGTGTGTGTGTGAGCGAGGAGCGTCGAGTCAGCCAAAATATCTTGTAGTGAGGGAGGTTGTCTATTTTATCCAGTGGAGAGGATCCTCATCCCCACAGAGAGAAAAAGAGAGAGGGATGTACATACGAGCGACATTTTAAAGGATGCATAATATACTTAAACTGCTCCTCCTCTTCTCCTCCGAGGCAGTGCTTCCTTGTCAGCATGCAAAATCAATACTCCCTCCTTTTTGGCTGACATTAATCCTACATATGCTGCTATTTTTATTGCTTATGTTACGTTGGATTCTCTCATATAACAAAATGTGTTCGGATTCCCCGCTTCCTCCCGTTCAATGAGAGAGGGAGAAGAGTTGAAGCGTGTAAGGGATCGAGGAGCTTTTTCCCATTCTCCACCATCAATGAGGGAATGAGTCACCAATTACGCGCCACACAAAGCCACACGCACACACACACACGTACTGCAGAGAGAGGAAAAAAGTCCATAGCACGATAATCCCATTGTTCACAAAGTTGACCGTCCAACTTTTTTCCTCGACGGACTGTATCAATGGGAGTCATGTGACAATATTGTCCTTCTGCACAGACATCCTCCCAAAACATATTTATTACGAATTACATGTTTTTCTCTGTGTACATTCCTCCTTTCTGGACCTTTGGATGGGTACGACTTTTAGTTATCAAGGGATTTTGTCAAGTCGTAAAGTTTTGAAGGAATAGTCCTGTAATGGTGGTCACTCCTTGCATCATCAATAAATAAATAAATGCTGCATCCGAGATCCATGTGATATTTATTATTTTGGGAAATGCAAAACGTGAAGAGTGATTGAGGAAGAAACAGAAAATATTGTTAAAGAAGAGTTTGTCTCTCCGTGAAGAAGGACATGAGAATTGTGTACAAGACAGGACAAGTAGACTGGGATGGCCAAAGGATTAGAGGTTTGGGTGGACAAATGGTCGTTGGACTGTGGGAGAGTGGCTGACTGGTTGTAGTGGGATCCGTGGACATGTCTTTCTCTGTGAAGAGACCCTCATGGAACTGCATAGTTTAATGGTTTGGGGCTTTTGTTTCTCCTCCGTTCTATTCCACTTAGTTTTACGGGCTTCACTCTTCCCATTCTGACTCATGCCATCCGACCACATGATCCTCCTCCTCTCTACTTGTGTGTGTGTCCCCTCCACATCCTCCACAATTCTCTAATAACCCAGTCTGTCTGTTGTTACAAAACTCTTTGTTCCCCATTCAACTTGAAGAGTTGTGCCTTCACAACTCCCCCTCCAATTGCACTGCAATGTCAAATGTCATTCCATGCACTGTTGCACCTGATATTTCCTACCGTCTCTTCCCCCTCCCACATTTCCATGGGAGTGTCGAAAGGATAACCTTCAAAAACGTTCCTCCTCTCTTTTTTCCACAATTCCCTTCTTGGCCTCTCTAAATTTTCTCAAAATGTCCCGATGAATTTTTCCTATGCTAAGTATACTAAAGGGGTGTGTGTGTGTGTGGTGGGACTCGGGCTGGCTGTGGGATGGAGTGACACAAAACTGTCTAATTAAACAATGCAATGAAACACAGTGATCCTCCTTAATTAGGTAATACGGCTCGCTTGTCGCTAAACAGTCAGACGATGGAGGAGAAGGGAGGAAGACTGCCATGGAAAGGTACATACCTGTCGTCTATCGATTATATTTCCACTGCAACTCCACACACCAACAAACTTTGTCCTCCTCCTCCCCCACCATCACCTCAAAATTACTTTCTTCCTCTCCTCCATCCAAATTCATTCCCCCTCCCAAGTTATTACTCCCACCTCAGTTCATCTGTTTCATTTTCATACAATTTTTTCCAGATTCTTATCTCGTCCTCCCTGAAATTTAAAATTAATTCAAAAATTCTCAAATTTCCATACATCTCTCTTAGCCTCACATTATCCTCCTCTCCCTTTCCCCCCTCAATTCCAAAGGGATGGAGAAATGTATGCACGCATCAAGTAATAACGCACGACAGGATTGCGTGTCAAGGCTCGATCCTCACTTTTTGTCCATTCAAGATGTCATGTTTTATTCCATTTTTTTGAGGAGCAGACGCTGGATATTTCAGTTCCAGTACGCACCCCAATTACGATTATGCCTTCTAATTACAGCTTGTCATCTTCCCTCTCATCAACAAAACATGGAGAGGACGGGGGAGGACGCATTTATTCAAAAACTGAAAGTATTATTTTTAAAATAATTGCGAAATGTTTCAGTCCGTCCACAAAATGGAAATTGTGGGTCAGAATATTCCCCATTTTATAGTAGAACAGTTTCCGACGTTGTCCAAAGTCCATTTGGATTTGGAGTCTTTGTGTAGAAACACAGACGGAAGGAAATGTCGAGGAACAATAGTCAGTGTCCACTGTGAAAGAAGAGGTGGGGACATTCCAGTTACGTGTGTTGTGTTTGTGGATGTGAGGGGGAAAGATAATTTGAGGAGATGGTGAAATGCCCCGCAGGTTCTTCTCCCGTATCCGATTTCCAATATCCAATCTCTTCCTCTTTGCCCACTGATCCTCCTCCTTGAGAGTCCATTCCCATTCCTCCTGTATCAAATACATAAATCCATTGTGACTCGGCAACAACAACAACAACAGCATGTTGACCCCTCCTAAATATAAAAACGAACACATCCTTAGCAACGCTCAACTTCCCCCTCCATGGCAGTATTGTATTGTATGGTATTTTTAAGGAAATACGGATTCTAAAGGTGCATGTACGATACATATATGAGTGGGCATTCAGAGTAAAATAAATAGTTGACATTTCTCGAGGTGGGTGCAGGAGGGAAAGATACAAGGAGAATTGTACATCACAATCAAAATCCGTTCCGATTTCTCTGATTCCACTTCACACACACACTCTCACACACGCAGGAGGAGGAGGAGGAGGAGGAGGAAGAGAAGCCTCCTCCGAGTGCAAACATAAACACAATTACGAAAAATATATAGAGAGAAATCTCCACTTTATGCACTCTGGAGGAAAAACAAGGAGATGAACAACGGATTTTGCTTATACTCGACCACACTCGGAAAATACAAAACATGAAGGAGGGGGGAGGGGGGCCACCGTTGAATAGAAATCGGAATAAGGGATAAAGGGACAAGAAGAATTCATTCGAGTTGAAGCGGAGCAGAACACTTTTCAGTTTTTTCCTTCCCTCTTTTCTTTTGACTGTGTGTGTTATTGTAAAAAAGAGGGAGGGGGAGGGGAATTGTGCGTATGTGGCATAGACTGTGTGTGTGTGCCTCTTGCTACTTCACTCAGAGTCAGTCTTCAGTGGAGAGAGTTTTGGGAGGAGGAAAGTCCTGGGCTATGGGATTACATTTGTGAAAAGGAGGTGAAGCAATATAATTCATAAGAAAACGAAACTGAGCGCTACGTGTTCAGACTTTTGATTTGGAAATTCATCTGTGTGTGTGTGTGTGTGTGTGGAGGGGGGAATCCTTTCCTGTTCCTCTCCATCCCCGCCCCCTCCTCTCTCTCTCCATCGTATGAAGCTGTGTGTGAGAGAGAGAGAGAGAGGGGGAACTGGTACGCAAACCAACTACACAATCAGCGCAATAGCTTCCTTCCTCGGCGTGGTCCCCGTTGGAAATTTTTTTTGGTCTTGTACTCCATAAATCCATTTCTATAGCCAATCTCACCATATTCCCCAGCTTATGTACGATTAGGCCCTTCCCTCCCCCTCCTCTTCTTTCCTTGTAGTTTGGGAAGCCAGATAAAAATGTATGCACAATTTTTTGTGCTTGTGGCTATCCAATGGCTCTTCCCAGCCTCAGCCCGCAACTCTTTTCCCATTTTTCCCGTCAAGAAAATTGTCTGGAGACTTTCTCGCTCTTCCTGGTCCGGGAGTCCCAAATGTGAATTACATGATGGAGTCAGTCTGTTCGGGTGATGTAGGGGCGGTTGATGGGTCTCTTCCTACATTCTGACGAGGGTATGGGCCCATCCTTCCCAATTTTGTAACACTACCCTCCAGCCCCACATCTCACTGGATATTATGCACTTTTTAATAGACACGACTTTCCTTCCTGCAGGTCAACAATGCTCACTCCGGATGATGAACAATGTGCAAATTCACGTGATTATTGGACCCTGGGATGGATCTTCATTAAGAAGGAGCCCTGAAAATTGGGTCACATAAATAAAAGTGTGAATAAAAATAATTTTTTTGGGAGGGCCTCTCCCCGCAATCTGGAAAATCTAATCTCGCGGAGGTTTGTGTGTGTCTGGAGAAGGGAGTAAATCGTAAAGTAAAAGTGGGTCAGCTGGTGTGATTCCAGGGGAAAATTATGAGGAGCTGAGAATTTTTTCGCACTCCCTTCCGCAAACTGTGAGAGTTGTGAAGTTTGGATTTTGAAAAATTCATCAGCCGGCTTCCTGCTGTGGCGGAGATGAAGCCAAGGGGAAGAGGAGGAGTGAAAAGTTGAATTGAAGAGTTTAGTTTTTCCCCCACTTAACCCGAGTCATGAGAGTGGGAGTGAGTGAGGGTATGTGTGCGGGTGAATTCAATTGAACAAATCCCCGGGTGTTGTGTCTGCCAAACCAACACACACGGGACAGAGGGGGAGAGTGTGTGCGTGGGAATAAAAAATGGCTTATACATATAATTGAAAGTTTTCCAAATAAAAAAAAGTCCTTCATAAACATAATTTT
The DNA here is from genome assembly GCA_009870185.1 of Pygmarrhopalites habei. NCBI lineage: Eukaryota > Metazoa > Arthropoda > Collembola > Symphypleona > Arrhopalitidae > Pygmarrhopalites > Pygmarrhopalites habei. Next base: position 103,995 of record WJFB01000097.1, read on the forward strand.
TGTTTTTCCGTTTGAGCGTGCATACTCAAATTGTTTTCTCCTCATTCTCAAGTTGGAGCTGCATAGATTGGATGGTACACAGTCGAGAATCTTAATTATAATTAAAATGTACTTGACAACTAATTCAAAGACAGGGTTTGGCCGAAATGAGTCTAAATGTCCAGTTTAAATTAGATCCGGGGCAAACAATATTTTTGTGTCTGGAAAAGAAGAGTGAACAAAAATGGTCCCTGGTTTGGACTGTGCACATAAATTTATTCTAATTGAAGAGTTGATCAAGTTTTTGAAAATGAGAGACGTAAAAAAGTGTTTGTGAATGAGCTCATTAAAATGTGTAGAGGGAGTGGATTAATCATAATTTGGATTTGGAAGGGCTGATAAATTGGAGGGAAATGAAAAGTTTGGGGAATATTGATCAGGAGTGCACAATGAGTGTGTGTGTGTGTGCATCATGCCTCTCTCTGGGAAGAAGAAGGAGGGAAGAATGCGGAGTGCCCCGTGTGTATTTGCTCTGAGCTTCCCAGTCCCGAAGTTACGACGAGGATTACAAGGAAAAGCATGCAAATACCCTATAGGGCAAAAACCGGCGGTTTTCCCTTCTTCCTTTTAAAAAGGTAAACCTCCTCCCCCACCTCCTCTTGGGCTATGCGTGTCTGTATGTGTATTTGTTGGGACGGAGAGATGTAAGATAAACATGGTGTAGGGAAAAAATTCCATATTCCAACTACTCCCACAGCATTCACTCGACAGTGTGTGTGTGGACGGCCGGAGTGAAAGCGAACGGGGAAGAAATGAGAGGGAGGGAGATGGAAAAAAGGAGAGAGAGCTTAAATATGACTTTAAGGAAACTATAGGGAAACACGACATGGTGGTTCGGTTTAATCTCCGAGAAATCACCATATTTCATCCTTCCTACTTTAGCTTAGCTTCCAAAAGTCGACCCTCCTCCACACAAGGGATGCATATACCTACACTCTACTTTCAGCCCTATCAAACTCCACTCACCTTCCCCTCCCCCCTTTCACAAATCCACATGTACATGAGGCCGGAGTAGAGTGGATTGCTTCGGCTCCTTTCTTCCTCTCTCTCTCTCGGTGGATTCGAGGATGCAAGTGCCGTGGTAAAGTGTAGCCCAACTTTCCCAATCTATTCCCGCCAAAAAACGAACACTTTTGTGTGCCTCTCCCTCTCCTTCCCTTTCTTATGGACAGAATGAGAGGAAGGGGGCAGTTGGGGGGAAATTGCACAACTTGCGTTTTGGGAGCAAATCCCCTCCTCGCCATGACCTCTCCATTTTGAGGGAGAAGAAAGAGGGAAAATTCTCTTTTTATTGAGAAACTTCCTCCAGATTCGCGTCCACCGCAATCCTTGCTCTCCCAAATACCAGTGCCAATTGGACAAAGATATTTAATTAGTAGGTCCATCGTGGAAAGGAAACTTGGATTTAATTCCAAAATGGAGACTACAGTAGTTTGCTAATCAGAAGTAAAGGGGGAAAGAATTGTTCAACCCTTTCTTGCCATAACGAGACAAAAATTCAAAATTGAGAGAAGGGGCCGTCAATTGGAGTTGCTACGGTATATATTTGCATTTGTGCAGGTACACGCCAATATTTTATCGTGACAAGGGTCTCGGAAGGACCGAGGGACTCAAAGTAAAAGGAAGGTGAAAGGGGAGGCAAGCGACTTTTCAGGAAGGAAAGCTGGATAATCTTTTTCTTGTGTGGAAATGCAATATTTATCCTCTTTCAATTTAAATCCATTCTGGGAGCTCACAATGCAAAACGGGAGTGAAATTTCAGGGCGAAAAGGAAAGTACAGTAAAAGTAAAAGCAATTCCCTCCACCCAATTCCCCATTTTATGACAGTGGTAGGCAACCGCTCATAAATGAGGGGAGGAGGAGAAGGGTACATTTAACAAAGTGGCTGGAACAATTTAGTGGACAAAGAGAGGCTGGCATGCAGGGAAAAGGACGGGATGGAGTGACAAGTTGTCGTGGTCGTTTTTGGTTTCTCCCTCTCGGAGAAAGTGGTGGCTGAGGCTGAGGTATTTGGAGGAGGCATGCGAGGCAGAGAGTGTTTATGTATACAGAAAAAGCTTATCTTTGTCCCTGTCGCCGTAAAGCTGGACATGAGGCTGAGTGTCCAGAGTGGAATGTTGTCGTTCGTGGTTGACCCAGAGTGGAGAGACCGTATAATTGAGAGAGCATTTCTTTTGTCACAAGAAGGAAGGGAGCAACAACCGAACGGTTCAGTCAGAGAAAGTCAGGGGAAATTACAGTACGGAGAAATGATATTATGGCATGGCTGTTGATCGCTTCACTCCGTGGGAAGTGGACGGGGAAAGTGGAGGCATGTTTCATTACGATTAGGAGGCCGATTAGACGGGGACATGTTGTGCATGAGATTGAACAAGAGTCTTAACTCTGCATCTACATTTATAACCCTTCCATATTATTTCACCTTTCTCCCCACAATAAAAATGGCCAGAAGGGAGAAACTCACCTCTCCACAACAGCCGTGTGTGCCCTTGTTAAACCAGTCCACACACACAGCCTAGTCGCAACTCCAATATTTTTTAGTGGTTACAAAGTCGTATAAAGTTATCGTGGTTGACCGGACGGTCATAAAATTCCCCGTGTTTTTTTT
>WJFB01000098.1:0-106002 GCA_009870185.1 Pygmarrhopalites habei
CAAGGGAACATGTGTATGAAAATGATTGACACGGACAGGTGTCTACATGCACAGGAACATCATTACCAAACATTCCTTCGGAGAATGGAACCCTCAACTTGTTCTCCAAAGAATCATATTCTAGTTGGGAGCTCTAGTACCTAATCATGATTTTCTCTAGAATTTCTGTGGTAATGGTGTAAGTAAATCGGAGTCACTTTCCCTTTGTTGTACTTTATCGGATGAGATCATCCTCAAAAAGAAAACTTAATGGCCAAATGGGATTCTTACATTTTGTATTTGTATTATCTACTCTAGCCAACGATCAAACTAAAATTTCTACTTTCAAATAAAGTTGGTAACAAAAAGAAATTTTTTTGCAACATTTTCTGCATGTACAGTGAATTCAATCCAATTTGAAAGTCAAAAGAAATTCAAACTGTAGATACCCAGCTACCCCAATTTTTTTTTGTAATCACATTACGAGTAGCAAAATCTTTACTCCGACGTTCCTTCAAGTCAATAGGGAATGGGAGGTTGAGATATGATCTGTGAACAGAAACTGTTTCACCCTTTCACCATCGTTCCATGGAGACGAAGACGAAGAGGAAGAAAATCAATATGACGAACAAATTAGTGAGTAAAAAAGGAATGATGGATGTGTTGGCTCATTTTTTCCCCCTTCTCTTTTGTTGGCAATAACCGCTGATGTGAACAAGCAGTTTGTGCCTCATCTTTCACGGATCCTTCCCAGCTGCTAACTGATGATTAACTACAAATAAGATATTTGTGTACACTCTCCCACCAACCTGTCCTTATAACATACACCGGTATTAATATTATCCTTGTGGAGGTTCCCTGAACAAGTCGTAGTTTTTCCAGGCCGATTCCCCAATACGTTCTTATTATGTCATGGACGGTCTGAGCGTCGGAATTAAATATTAAAGGAGGATAATATGATTGTGGGTAGAATTGAATTCTCCGAGTATAAAAAAAAGTAAATCTTACACACCAAACCAACCAACTCTGACACACACCCCATGCCGTAGATGTGTTAGGAGGAAGAAAGAATCAATTACTCTCCTGGCCATTGACAACAGGAGCGTTACCGCCGACCTCACATCCATGCATACAAAATAATAGAAGGGAAAAAGGAAGAGGAGGAAGATTCAATGGCAGGTGTTACAGGAAAGGTTTTGAGGAATACGGATAGAGAGGAGGAAGAGGAGGGGGTGACTGGAGGGGAGAGGCGGAGGAAGGAATCAGTCGACATGTAAAAAATGAGTTCTTTTGTACTTGTGTGACCAGGGAATTCTTACACATCTAAATCTTGCAAGACAGGTGGGATTTAGGAACAGGAGCCCTGAGTAAAAAAGAAAAGCCATAATAACCTTCTCCTTCGCCTTGTGCCTTACAATACTTAATTGATATTGATGTTTCCAGTCCGGCCTAACCATCTCAGGGACCCCTAAAGGTAGCAAATGGTGGGCCGTCGCACCTACCCTACATATTCTTACGTCCACACAAACGGCTTCCTTTTGAAATTTTCACCAAAATTTTATAGACGAATTTTATAAGCTGGATCCTCCTCCTCCTCTACCCCTCACCGTTCAGATGAAGCCGATGAGAAAATTTTAACAAATGTTTTCCTCTTTTACCCCTGACCCTTTCTACCTAATAGTACATACACAGCCCTCCCTCATCTACTCCCACTTTTTCCTCTCATTCTTTCCCCTCAAATGGACCAAAATGTACGGCGTCAACTTTTTCTTTTCTCTCTCTCTCCTTCTTCTGTTGTAAACTCCATTTCAGATTGTACATTCCTTGTAAATAGACAATGAGGGATACGTTGTGTAGTGTGTCCCTTCATGCTCATTTAAAAGTTTTTGCTACATTTCTCCCCATAGGATGTGTACGGAATTTTTTTCTCCCCTCCATTTTTATCATCTTTCATTTAGCTGGTCAGAGAGAAAAGGAGAAGGGCTCCGTGGATTTTCACAGACTGACTGGTCCAAGTCGAAAAGGAAGGAAGAACATTATCTGTTACTCTTCCACAAGGCCCACACACACACGTAATGTACAATAGGAATAGCATCTCTATATTTATCAACCCCTCCCCCCTCTTTTTAGCTGTCCGGAGAAAGAGAGAGGGACGAGATGAGAGGAGGAGGATCTCTTCATCTGGATACAAATTTGTGTGTACGTATGCATAGAAAAACAAGCAATTTGAGTTCATAGGCCCCTTTCAATATGTAACTTTTCCCATGTGTGTGTGTCCGCCATTCAGGAGATTATATAAAACATTTTCTACACACAACCTCCCTTGTCCTCAGTACATCAAGCTCCTCAGCTTTCTCCTATCGATATCTATCAAAGTCGTTCTCTTGTGTGTGTGTGGTAGTTAGACATGTCTTCCATAGTACACGTATCTCTCTCTCTATTTTCTCTCACCACCGCTCACTGTAATGAAAGACATACAAAGTCATCCAAAGGGAAAAAAACCGAGAGAAAAAAATCGGAGGCCATACATACATGTATATCCTTGGCTACTCTTCTTCCCTTGAAGGGAAGAGTAGCCAACGAGCGACATTGATTGATCTGAGTAATGTCCTGGAATTTACCGTCCATTTCTTTTTTCTTTTTCTCCTCCCCCTCCCTCCTCCTTGGTATCATTCCTCTCCCACATGCTTTCTCTTCTGACCGCTCCTCCTCTCTCCTTCAACCGGATGGATGAAAGGGCCCCAGCAGATGCTTACTGTAGACTTTTTCTTCATTCAAAGAGTAAACTTACTGTCTAATATAGATTAACTACTTATATACGTTTCGTTGACTGTCCACAAAGCAGATGCTCCTACCATTTTTTCCTTCTCTCTCACTCCTCCCTTTCTAAAAATAAACATATCCTCTATAGAAAAGACATAGAGTATGGACAAGATTGGGGACAGTCGACTTGTGAAAAACTGGAGAGAGAGAGACAGATAAAAGTCATGTCCTTGGGATTGAAACGGGTGGAAAAATCCACGCCATATCCAACCCAGTCAATAATTTCTCTTGATGTCAATAAATTTTTACATTGTACATTAACCAACTTCCCTCCCTCCCTCATATAACCTAGTTAAATATGGGATATACGGTAGACTATTAGAACAAAAGTAGCCCGGATTTTTAACACTGTGTATTAGGGAAGGGGTGGAGGGAGGGCTGTAAAAATAGATAGGAATGTGGAGGAGTAAATAGAGAAATTTCATACGTAACTCTGTAAATTGAGGGACGAGGATGGAGGGATACTCTCAATACACATAAATGTAATGTAAAGCTATTGCCGTTCCCATTGCTTTGAAAACATGATGTATACGTAGACACAAAGAGAGAGAAAGTCATGGAAGAAGATCATTGGGAATCTGGTCACAGAGAAAGTTCTCAACTCTCTGGTTACAAGACTCGTTTGTAGAGGCCAAGCCGAATATAAAAAAATATTCTCTCTCTCTCTCTCTTGTACACTAAATCTCTATAGTGTATCCTCCTTTCTCTCTCTTGCACAAGAATTCCTGATTTTTTTGTGTCCATCGTTTGTATCTTTTTCTCCATCTCTCTCTCACTCTCACTGTATTCTTCAAGATTCACTTATCAAGAAAGAAGGAAAAGAAGTTGTTGGGGATTCAGCCACTTCTGAAAGACTCCAGCTGCCGTTTCTGTGTCTCAAGACTTTCACCCTTCATTGCCTTTCCTTCCGAAGGGCGGATGTACCATCCAGTATCCGAGATAAACAAGAAGAAGAAGAGTCAGGGAGGCAGGGAAGCAGGCAGTTTCAGAAATAACCAATGAACTGTCTCGGACGGTGGAGTCAATGGAGAATGAAGATATTTCAAAATGATACAACAACAATAACACCTTGAGCAATATTTATTATTTACCCATTGAGTCGTCAAGTGCACAATACAATACACATATTTTTTGATCAATCTCAACTAAATTATCATTATCATCAAATTCTCTTTCAACTTTTCCTTTTCTATTCTGTCCAGACAAAGTAAGAAAGAGTTTCTTTTACTTGGTAAAGATGTATCAATTTGCCATGAAGACACAATTCACCTCATTTTCTGCCTCACTTTCTCTCTCTCTCTCAATGTATGTATCAAATGATGATGAGCACCCTTTCTCCTCTTTCACAATTAAGTAGAAAGAATAGTAAATTATTACGGCAGACACACAAAAAATTGATAATATGACAAATTAAATTACCACATACATGGTATTTAACCCGAAAAATGAAGGTGTACCAGTCGAGCCGTGAAACGAGGGTAGCAAAGAGATAGGAGAGAAAAGAAGGGGAAAAATTATTTCAGGAGGAAAAAGAGTTTGGGTGTTCTTTGTACTGTGTAAATTTGGAAAATACAAATGTTGATGTTTCCCGGAAACAAATTCGATTTGAAATCAAATCTGACTTTGAATAGAGGGGAATAAAAGTGGAAGAGAAAGTGTGTGTGTGTGTGTGTGTTGTGGATACATCATATAATCTACATGTGTGTTGTTTGTGTGTTCACTTGCATAGTATGGCATGGCAGAAAATACCGGGTAAAGGGAGAGAGATAATAGGGACATGAAGCTTCGCATGCAAAAAGTTGATTAGGTTTTTTCGAATCGAAAATTTCGATCCACCTGCAGAAAAAAAAGAGAGTCAGCTACATACATCAATCTTGACAAAATCAGAATTCAGATGACGATGCTTGAGTCTCTTCCATCACTTCTCTCTCTGGAAAGTACACAACCGTTTTCTCTACACTTTGAAGAAAAAAACTGTTTTCTCCCAACATCGAGATTTAGATTAAGTGACAATTATAATCGGTCTTCTTATACTGATACATATATTGAGGTCCATGCTGTATGCCCCTTCCCTTCATGTATGTAAGTGAACACAAAAACTCATTGATTGAGGGCGTGCTGCGACAAATGATGATGATAATAAAAATTACAATTTCATTGATTTTCTTCAACCCTAAAAATATGTTACTCGGATTCCATCTCACATTTTCTACATATATCTTTCCTCCCTGACTGTGAACGTGTCATCTACAAATAAATCGTACGAAATCTAAAAAGTACACCGTTGTGAACCATGAATAGGGAAATTATATTTTTCAACGGTATTCAAACCACTTTATGGGGGGTGTCAAATTGCGGATAATTTTGCATGTATCATTTTTTAAAAAAAAATTCGACAATTTGTAAATGACCTCGACACGTCATGTGTGTGTGTCAGTTTGTTTTGGCGCATTCCATGATGCAGGATATCAAGTCGCTCTCTTTTCTACTTCGTACTGGTACACGCACTTTCTTCCACTTTCTCCTAAGAAGAAAGTTAAAAATAAAATTTTAAAATTAAGGAAATAGACTATGAATTGAAATTTCCTTCTTCACAAATTAGAATAAAAACTCCATATTTTATTGCAGTTACTCCACTATTAATTACAATTATCTACTATCACGGCAATATTTTCATGAGACAAATAAATTTTTAAAAGGTTATATTATTTAGTTTCGCCATTGGGTCTAATTAATAATAGTGGACCCGTTTAGCAATTTATTTGTCCCATGATTTGAAACTGAACTGCATTACATTATTAGGAAAAAAAAGCCCTACTCAGACAGAGTAAGAGATCAAATATGGAAAATTTAATTTGCATTATTTGTCTCAACGACATTAAAAGTGCAGATAAAAGAGTGTCTGCTCAAAATTGTGTTTACTTAGACGGGGTAGTCTTACAATGAACCTACAATAAAGTTGAAGTGGAGCTCAAAATAAATTCAGTGAGTGGGAGTTTCCTTGCGATGCAGGTACAATGGGTACTCACGTCTGTTGAGGGATTTTTTAATTAGTTTTTCAACAAAGAGATTTCTGACTTTCTGGAGAGAGAGAGAAAAAGGAGGGAATCCGCTTAACTTCATCATTCTTCTTCTTCTTTAGGAGTATCTCCCAAAGAACTACTGAAGAACAACTCAACTAATTGTAAGTCCATTCCAAATTTCCCTTGGTGTTTCCTCCAATTCTTAAGAACGTCATTCAACAAAAATTTATTAGGAAGTAAGAAAAGGGAGCTGCGTAGGGAGCTCAGAAATTAAACAGCTTATTTTTATTTCCACATGTTGAGGAATCTTCTACTCTCTAAAATTTTCATCTCCGATTTCCACCTCTCTCATTTCCTTCTAAATTTTCCGATAAAAATGCCTTTGTTTCGCCAAAAAATTAATCTAAATGCTACCTCACAAAATCTATTCTTAACAATTCTTTCCCAATTTTGTCATATGAGAAATGGGACAAAATTTGCTATTTTTCTTGCTAAAAATCACTCTCATTTATTTTTAATCGCGTAAATTTTCTCCATCCAGACTAGACGTCTACACATGCAAGAGAAGTATCTTTAGATTATCCCCTTTGTAAGCCTTTGCAAAAAAAATTAGCATGAAATATTCCCTTGGATGACAATCTCCCCGTCCTCACCTCCAAAATCTGCTTACAGCTCCCCCCATCCAATGTAGCCCAAGATTGGAGAAAGTGAAAGGAAAAAGTTTTTCGACATTGACTATTTTCCACGCAAAAAAATTCACTGTTAAACGACACGGGAGGATTTAGTTTAGGAAGGAACGACTTTCGTCAGCAATTCATTGTCCATGCAAAATTCGTAGTTGAGACAAATGGAACGGCTAAAAGTGTATTATTTTGGATTAGATCTCCCTCTGTCCTCCCCATAGTCCCCTGAATCCTATAGACTCCCACACACACACGCAGTTGTCTATGGGTGGGGTGGGAAACAAGAGAAGAGAGTGTGAGCTGACAGTGCAGACTCCGTGGTTCATGTATTACCATTACCTTCAGTATTATATATAGAGCCTGGGTGAATTTGCTGTCTCTCTCTCTCCCTTGGAAAAAGAGGAGAGGCAGGAAGTAGTAGTCGAAGGAGGAGGAGTTGGTGCTTTCTCTCTGAGAAAATGTGAGGTGCGGAAGATAAGGAGGGAAAGGAGGAGAAAGGGAGGCTGTCTCATTTCCCCTGAGATGAAGGCAATATAATCCTCCAATGTCTGATGAATTTCTGTCTCGGAATTTCTTTCCGTGTGGTAACATCAGTCTGGATCACTTACTGATAGATAAAGGGCGACTCTGAACCCTTTATTGACACCACACACCATCACTACCCGGCGACGTGTTCAACCTCACTTCCTTCCCCTCCCTTCACTCTCCATTGTCTCCTCCCTGGCTTTCTTCATGGCACACACACACCTCATTCGAGGTGACAGGAGCAAAACACAATAAATCGTTCCAATATACAGTCCGACTCATTTTTTAACCTCTACATATCCACACACCCTGCACTGCTACACACACACAGGAAGGGGAGGGAGGGAGGGAGAGAAATAGAGACGACACACATACTATTTCTCCTTGACCACTTGACATTTCTCTTTTATTTTCCCCTTTCTACTTTCAGGACGGTTGAAGGAGATAAAAAAACGGAGAGAAAAACAAACTCTAGTCTCACTCCACCTTCACCTCCCCTCACGTCACAATTTATTTATTAATGTCTTTTGATTACAAACCGCGAATCATGACAATTTTTACTAATCGGCTATATAATACGGTGCGATATGTACGTTATATGTGGATTTGGGTAGAAAATCTCCTTTCCTTTAGTCCACCTTCTCCATCGTCATCTTCAGGGACTATAAATCATTTTTCCAAGGTATATAAAAATACCAGTGCGAATGGCACACACTACAATAACCTCGACACACACACACACGCCTCTCCCTTTGGATGTCTGCCATGATTAAATTCAACGATTTGTGCTCGGAAATTTAATACTCCTCCTCCCTCCTTTTCTCTTTTACTTCTTCTCCTCTGCTTCCACATTTCTTGTCCTGTAGTGTTTTGTCCTCCAGTTTTTATTCTTCTTCTCTTAAATATCGAAAGGGAAAATTTTGAGAAAAAAGAAAAATATCCACTTTTGACGTGTCCACACAAACAAACACTCACTCAGAGTGAGGGAAAACAAGAATGACAAGTTTGCTATACAATCAGTCCTGTCCATCGTCGTTAGCTATGTAGGCCATTCCTTTGTTTGCATCAAGAGAGCGAAACGAGAGAAAAAGAGAAAAGAGAAGGCGGCCAACTTTTTTTTTTCAACAAAATTTTTGCTCAAGGCTCCTTCACTCCCTTCATCAGAGCAGAGGAGGACATGTGGAGAAGGGAAAGAAGGAGGGGAAGAGTGAAAGTAAGTGAAAGTTGCCTTGTATGACAAGACAAGGGAAAGGAAAAGGCGCGTCTCATATATTAAAATAGAGTCTTTGTCAACTTGTATGGAAATGCTGTGTCGAGGGGTTTTTTGAGAAGTCCTCTGGCATTTCCTTCTCTCTGCTTTCTCCAATTTATTTTGTCCTTATCCCTTGCCTTGCCCTCCCTTCCCTTGAAAGAAGAAAGTGAGAGATCAAGGGGACTGTCAGTCTTTGTCTCCACTCTCTACTTGTATTGTGTATTTTCCCCTGCTGTGACCACCTCAAAAAGTTGAAACGAAATTTCAGCCGAGTGTGTGTGTGAAGATGACGGTGTGGGTGTGTGTGTGACTGTGTGCTGTTGAGAATGTCCATCTTTTTCATCTTAAATTACCTTGGCCACCAGGACTGGCTCTCACTTATCTATGTATACCTACAATACATGAAGTATCGCACACACGTCCTAAACACGGCGTGTGTGTTGAGGTGGGGGGGAGGTTGTTGCGTGCACGGAGGTCCAAAACTTCCACTTTTTGCACCATGGCCAGTGGCTAAATCCAAGTAATTCTCAGACTTCTCCCCACTTTTTCCCTCCTCTCTTCATCTTCCAAGGGAGCCACTCTCTCACGTTCTCCTCACTCTCTTTTGTTCTCATGTCCATTTATTCTCCATCATCATCATCTTCATCCTCTCTTCCTTCCCCTCTCCCTCCCCTCCCCCCTCTATTTTATTTGGCTTGCCACACTTCAATTCCACTTTCTCCAGGATTGAGTTGACGCAACCGGTCCATCCCTCTTCTCCCTCCTTCCAAACCTACAAACACAAACAAAGCAAACATATCAAATTAGTATTTCTCTTGTCCTTTCCCCCTCAGCTTTCTCCCTCCCCCACGAACGAACGAAAACTTTCTCTATTAGTCTCTCTCCACTTCTTTCCCTTCCTTTGGCTCGGGGAAGGATTTTTCATAATTAATTAATTAGATGATAGAATAGAAGGAGACTGCCTAAAGAATTCATGAAGGGACAAATCTTAATTTTGAATTGAATTGACGTACATTAATTTACTTTCTCCTCCAATTTTTTTGTTCAGGGGAGGCTTACAAAGTGAATGTCTTGTGGACTGACTTGTTCGGGGGATTGTCAAACAAGTTGGCCATATGAAGGAGACAGAGAGAGGAGGGATTCGGAGGTTGGGTGGGGTGAGAAGGGGGCAGAGTGCTAGGAAAATTGACAGAGACAAAAGCTATTTGAAGATACTTTAACTCTCTTTATTTGTCTTTCTATGGATTCTTTGGGTTGGGGCCGAGTTAGAGACGCTGTGTTGTCTGTTTTCCTTCCTCCGTGTGGATCGTTCCTTACTCCAATTCAAAATCTTTTTCCTCTGTTCCCTATAATAAAACTTTCTATAGTATAAATCTCTCTAGTGTTGAATAAGGGAGAAAGCTGTACAAGTGGGAGTGCACACACTTTGGATGTGATATACGTGTACCATGTGTACAAATAAATAGACCCATGTTATGTGGCAAGGCGTATGTCTGACAAGGAGGAGAGCTTGTGCATGTGAGTCACATGACTCTAACAATCTAATAAGGATTTATGTTTCTGATGTTCCTTGTTCTTCCACTTCCATCCTCACTAAATTCTTCTTCTTTCCTCTCCCTCTTCTCTTTCCCATTTCTCGGCTCCTCTTCGTCCTCTGGCTCCAGCGAAAGAAAACAGTAGAAATTTTTTCTCTCTCTTTCTCTCTCTCAATAGAACTTAGAAAAACTTTTTTCTCTCTCTCTATCTCTCTTTACTTTTCCCTAATTTCATCGTCATTGAGTGAGGCGCTGAGCGCTTCAGCTCGCTTCATTTCATCCCAATTGTTTTCTACACCCACACTCGCACAGAGGAATTCCAAAAGAAAAATTATTTTGTTCTCAGAGAATCCGTCTTACTCCGTTTCTCCATCGCATTTAATCTATAATGGGTTTTATTCTCTCTCGCTCTCTCTCGTTGTTGTGCAAACAGAGTGATGAGTCAAATATGCAAATTTTTGCTGGGTTTATCCTTGCCAAATATTTAGTCTAAAATGAAAAAGTGGACGGACACATTTCTCTGAAAAAATCGGTGTGACTACACACAATACACTGCACTGACTGGGGTGCGTGTGTGTGGTGTGGGTGGATTGTACACACACTGACCTGATTAAATGGGGGTTAAGAAGAAGACCAGATTATTATTTTATGACGGGCCATAACGGAGACCATTCAAAAATCCCTGCGAAAAGTTGAGTCGAAACCAAGTCAAGTGGGAGGAGGAGGACTGTCGTACATATTTTTATGATTAAAGTATAATGACGTAATATTTGAATGATTAAAATAATAAATAACGTCTAGTCCTGGCTTTATGGGACATTTTAATCTATTTTGCATGCCCTCGAGTCACTCAAGAGGGATACCCTCCTTCCTCCCCACCACATCCCATTCCTCACCACACAAAGACACACACACACACATAAAGTACAGATTATAGATATTTATATGTCCTCTGCCCTTCCCGGCATGAAAGTAAGAGAGAGAGAGAGAGTGTGTGTGTGTGTGTGAATCTGGAGTCCATTATGTACAACCAAGGAAAAATGATTTACACAAAAAGAAATAATGGATTCTTCGTGCCTTGTCCTCAAATTTCCAAAAATGTATGTATAGAATCAAAAAATATTTCCCACATTTTGTTTTCCCATTTCCTGGATTTTTGCACAGAGTACATGGAAATTTTTGCACTCTTCCCTCCCTCCTCCACTCTCCTCCCTCTGTATGAAGAGAGGAGAAGAGATTGGGCGAGTTGTTCAAATAAGACCAAGTTTTTCAGCACAAGATTAAAGTAAGAAGTGTAGCGCCTTGTAGACTAGCCTCATTTCACACACACACACACCCGAACAAAATGTGCAGCGAAAATTTGGGGACGGTAAAGCTACAATAAAATTGCATATACTACACTACACACACCCAAACAAGTTTTTCACATACGCAGACACACACTACACAACGTCTCTCTTTTTCTGTGCGCTTCAACTTGGACAAGTTTTGGGACCTCAAAGAAAGAATACAAAAAAATATAGGGAAAGCCGTTTCGCTTAAGCTGGAAAGTTATCAAGTGCCTCCGATAATATTATACCACAAAGAAATCTCGGCATTCTTTCCCCCAGAAAAAGAAGAAGAAGATGCAGGAAAGAGAAGATGTTTTGAGCATTATTAACATGCTGCCTTTGGAAAAGAGAGTGAGAGAGAAAATGGAGATTTGAAACAAACTTTTCTCTGCGGATTCTTCTTCGTCCTCCTTGTTGACGGAGGAGCAAGAAAGAAGGGGAAAATGTCTAAGCGTGTCTTAGTAGCCAAAGTAAGTAGAGACGAGAGAAAAGAAAGGGAAAGTGTATCTTCTTCTTTCCCTACTCCTTTCTCTGGACTTGTATATTATTTTCCTACACATTTTTTCCTTCGTCTTCTCCCTTCCAGCCCTAATGGAATCACTTTCTGTCTCTTGTTTTTTATCCATTTCTCCATGATTATCATGCATATAAAAATAGCCCTGTGAAATATTTAGCTGCTCCAAGCCAATGATTCTCTCTCTTTTCTCATCCCCTTCACACACACACACACACATTCACTCTCTTCAGAGTTTATAGACAAGACAAAGAGATCGGGGAAGAAAGTAGACAAGAGATAATAATATATACGTGTGTGTGTGTGGGTGTTTTAACATTTGTTTGCCAGTTTGACATTTTGTGCAATTTTTCCCTGGGCTAATGTCGAGGAAACGAAAAATGCCGCGTGCTCCCCATTTACCATTTACATTCATGTGTTGGCATCCACATCAAGAAATGACGAGGAGGAGGAGGAGGAGAGAGAGGCAAGGAAAAAATATTGCACAAGAGGAAGAAACAAGATTCTTCACACAGGAATAAGACGAAGAGAGAGAGAGAGAGTCGCAGAAAGACGCTTCAAGAATCAAATGTGAGATTTTTTTCTCCTCCTTTCCTCCCATTTCATAGTCTTCTTCTTCTGGAGTATGACTGCATTATATAATGGAGTTTTGTTCCTTTTGTGTCAACTGGGAGCATGAACCTCTTGTAGAGAAAAGTAGTGTGTGTGTTTCTGTACAAATTTTTATATGGTGTACTTTATACATTTTTTCCTTCATAGTGCATCTCCAGAATATAAAAATTTCTCCAGAGAGAGAAAGTATAGATCTTATGGAGGAGAAGAGAATATTTAATGATAAATGGTCACTTAGAAATGTGACGAGGGATGGGGGCGGCCGTACATGGAGTACATACACGTACTGTGGATGTGAAGAGAAAGTGAGTATGGGCTTGGCTACCCATACAACATTTTTTTGGCGGGGATACAGGCAGGCGGGCTAACTATCCAGTACAGTTGAGTACTAGTTTTCCCTCATTCTTTACTGTCTACGAATCGAAGAAGTTAAAGTTTAATTCAACTTTGACTGCAACCGCTCATCTATCCATAGCCTCTGTGCAGGGAGAGAAAGTATAAAAATTCATGGTATACTCTCAACGATTTTTCTCCATGAAGAAAAGCTCTCTATGGGAAAAATATCCACAGAACAGAGAGAGCACACTCAGGCACACAATGTGCATGCAAGGAACAAGGACTTGTTATAGAAATCCTTAATATTATTATGGTCATGTACGGATTTAAGAAATGCACGGAGAGAAAGGGATGTGCGACTCTCTATACATACAATAAAGAACACAAAAGTTTTTTCTCTCCTTTCCTTCTCGTCTTCTTCTATCCTTGACGCTGTGCTTTGGAAAAGATGGCAATGGCATTGGCAATGGTGGAGGCAGAGAAAAGAGAAGAGAGATAGACATTCATGTAACATACGATTTGCCAATATATCAAGCATGCCTTTTGAGCCACAAATAACCAGTAAAAGCTTTCTTTTGTGCCAAGAAAAAAATACCTTTAGTCGGATCACCAACTCTCTCTCTCTCTCTCACACACACACTGTTGTGTGTGTGCTGTGTAACTCGGACTTTAACGCTTTCTTCGACGACTTTGGCTTTTTGGTTCCTCTCTCTTTCTCTCTCTCTAGCTCAGTCAAAAAAAACTTGAAGACTCAAGACTTTCATGCGGCTGCTGAGTGCTGACAATACGTAATAGTAGCCCGAGAGCTGTGGCCACGTCAAAGAAACCAAATGCCTACATTTTACATCCCCTCTCCCATCACTCCTCCTCCAGCTTTACATTTATTTTATTATGCAGCGTCTTCCGGAGAAAAGAAAAAAAATACTGATCGACACACCATTCAACCTCTTCTCTCTCTTTGTGTGTTTTCCCTCTCCCTTTTTTTCCAGACCCTCCTTTAAAAGCTCAACGCTCCACTTTTTTTTAAAAGTTCAAACTGCGTCTCGGTACTCTGAAGGTCACGCTATTCCACTCTGCATGTAGATAGAGGATCATAAATAGAATGTATGGGGGCAGCCTTTGTCATTTGGGACGTCAAAAGGGAAAGTTTAAACGGAGAGTGTGTGTGAGAGAGAGAGAGAGAAAAAAAATGTAAAGTTTAAATTGACACGAAACTCATTAATTATTGAAGAATGGAGAACAAAGAGGATGGGTGGAGACGGACGGAGACAGAGTAGACACAAAAAAAGTTTGACGAAAAATACGGGCAAAACAAAGCAATGAGCAGTCAACACGACAGTAGGGAGACAATACAAGACAATGGGTGATTTAAATAGTCAAATAAGAATGAAGGAGATAAAAAAGCAGCTGGCCATGAGGGCGAGAAAGAGTGACACTTTTTCCGTTATTCCCAGTCAGGGAAAGTAGGAAGAGAGAGAGAGAATGATGAGCGGAGCGGAGCCATGAGACACAGAGTGAAAGGGAGGGTGAGGGAAGGAAGTGAAAGTCAATAGGGTATTAAACAAGGGTTCCGGCGACTAATTCCCGGGTAGTAATGAAGCTGAACTGAACTCCTTTTGTACCATTCTCCATCTATCTCCCTCCACCATGTTTCCTCCTTCTCACGCTCTTCTCCCCAACCACAGCCAAATCAACCATTTCCAAAATCAAGGCAAGAAGTACAGCGAAGGAGGAGGAAGAGGGGAAATGGACGGAGAGACTTTTGATTACTCTTTCATGGCCACAACCAAAATTTTCACTACCTGTACTACAAAAAGTTGATTGACCTTCCGTCCTTCTCTTCCTCTCTCTCTCTCTCAGTAGTTAAGTAGTTAAATGGTGAGGACATAAACTCCAGTTGTATTTTATTTACTATTCAAAATATTTTGGAGAAAACTTTGACGATTCTCGACTTGACTGATGCCATGTTGTGTATTATTAATTTTTTGGTGGCAATTATGACGCGGCTAGAATACCGAATTTGAGAACCTCAAAAAGAAAATTGAGAGAGATAAAGAGAGATGGGCAAGGTATTTTTACTCTCTCTCCAATCTTACTTCCTGTGTGTGTGCCCACGGCCCCCCCCACACACACACGACCCATGGATCTGAGAGCTTAGTTAGTTGTGCTGTTTAATCCCACATGAAATTAATCGGAGACTTACCGCTGCTCGGAAATTATGGGACGTTCACAAACTACGGCATACTCTCTTTTCATATGTACGTGTGTGTGTGTGTGGTGTGGCTGACTTTAATCTCACTTAGCCGCTCACGACCCAAGAAATGTGTGTTTCATTATTCTAAGACTATCATCTTCCCAAAGAGGAGAAGACTATATCCACGACCAAATCCCATCAGCCTCATGAAATACAGTGGAGTAAGCGGAGGATGAGGAAGAGACTCAACGAAGGGGGAGAGGGGAAGGAAAATTGTGTGTGAGAAAGGTACTATAGAACGCCACATTGACAGAGTTCAAGTTGGCTGGGATTTGAGATTGTGGGATAGACAGAGAAGAAGAGAGAGAGACGGGATGAAGACATGAAGACTGGAGAGAATGAAAGAAATGTGATGTCTCAGAAGAAAGGAAGACGGAGAAGAAGAAACGCGTGGGAGGGAGAGAGAGCAAGTTTCAGAAATCGAAAAAGTACACACAAGAGTATCCAGCCTGAGACACACACACACACACAAAACTATGAGAATGAAGAGAAATGAAGCAGAGTTAAAGTAACGTTAACTACGGGGCGTAAAGTCAAGCCGAGTCATGGAAACCAATTTTGAGAGCCTCTCAATCTGACCAGAAGATGAAGGGGAAGAGCCGCCGAAAAAGAGAAAGAGACAGACCATTGAAACTTTCAAACGGGTCATTGTACCTCTCGACCCCCGATTAGTCGTTATATGTATGTTTGCCTTTGCCCCTCAACTGGAGAGTGAAAGGAGAAAGGAGGGAGGAGATTTTTTCTTCTTGGGTGATTTTGAATTTCAGAAAAAGGAAAAGTCAAAAGGATATGAAGAGGTCAATTCCTTTGCTCCGGTCTTTCACTGTGTAAATTTCGACTATTTATTCCTCCCACATTTATTTATTCAATGACCCCTCACCATCGCCAATAAAACCATTGTGTTCGTCTCATCGCGTGTGTGACAGGGTACTCCACCAATATTTTTATTTACCATACTTACACTGTACAAACACATCCACACACACACACGCACTGAAAAGGAATTTGAAAAAAAATTGGACGATCCCAATGATCACCCCCGATTAGCCCCCTTTGCTCTCTCTCTCTCTCTCTATCAACTGACTTTCTCCTTCTTTTGCACCCGTTATTAACCATCGACAATGGGAGAGAGTGGCGATGAAAAATTTGCTCTTCCCTTTCCAGAGCCTCAAGAGAGACGGGAGAGAGGTGGGCTAATATGGCATAGACCTCTTTTCTCCAACCACTTTCCCTCGCCATAATCGTCGTCATTATTATGATCATCATCATCACCACTCCAGAAGTACACTCACACTCACACACACCCAACCAGAGAGAAAAGGGTCCAACCCAAGAGTCACCACGAACAGGAAATTTAGAGGATTCGCATCAGCACTCCAACTTTCCCCTCCTCTCTCTCTCTGAGGCACACACACTCATTCTGTCTTTCTCCTTCCTATCCAGAGCCAAGCCATCAGACCACCTAAACCCCACTCGTGTCTCTCTTCTGACCGTGGAGAAGGCATTGCTCTGGTTGTTATCTAACACTCATCCTCCAGCTCATAAGCAGAATATATGCTTATGAGTCTGGGCTCTTTCCCTCCCGACCCTCTATTCAAGTTGAACAGTCGAGAACATCAGTTCGAGTTACATTACACGGCCATTTGACAAGCTATGCTCTTCCTACTTCCCTCCATGTAGCAGCACATCCTTATATTGTACGTCCTCACAAAGGGATGCTATGCATCCTACAAAAAGCTGTAGCCTTTTAGTCGTTGGAGAAAGTCAACGGGCCATATGGGTCTTTTGCTTTCCCTCCCTCCATGACCCTTTTTGATCATGAGAGAGGCGAGAGAGAGAGGAAGAGGAGAAAGAAGGGAGAGCGGAATTTGCTCATCTGGCTTTTCATGAAGTGACATACATCGTCATTACCTTTTATATGCCCTCCTCTCTCTTTCTCTGTGTATTCTCTATGGGCCTTCTCACACCAATACCATCCTTAATGTTTTAAACTTGTTCCCTCGTCCACACACACACACAGACCCACTATAAAAACTATAGCTAATACACAGGATACATGGAATCTCTCCCAATTTTTTCTGGGTTGAAGAAGAAAAAGGGCAACTCTGGCACAGGGGCTATTATACAATATTACAAGGCTATTCATTCCTTTTAACTCAAAGCTCACTTACAGTGACTTCAAAAAGTGTACAGAGAATGTTTTCACCCCTCCTCCTGTAAGCTAGGTCAAAACAGGGATTCATACCCCTTCCATAGAGATACATGCAAAGTCAGTTGTGGAGCACACATTGGATTTAGTAGATTGGATTGAGATGTTAAGCAAAATGTGTAAATATAA
Organism: Pygmarrhopalites habei; assembly: GCA_009870185.1. NCBI lineage: Eukaryota > Metazoa > Arthropoda > Collembola > Symphypleona > Arrhopalitidae > Pygmarrhopalites > Pygmarrhopalites habei. The sequence goes on from WJFB01000098.1 coordinate 17,206, forward strand.
GCTAAAGTTTTCATGCACGTACATACGACCACATTGCTCCCTTGCCTTGCTTTCTCTCTTCCTCCCTTTCCACATCTTGACAATGCAAAGCGAGAAAGGGGGAGGAGAAGTAAAGCTTTTAAATTTGGGATTTAGGACAATGGAGAGAGAAGGGGAGAGATGGAACTGGAACATTTTAGCCAAATGGAATGTGAGACCTATGAAAAGAAAATGGATTGTCTCTCTCTTTGTATATGTACAGTGGAGTGTAGGGAGGTGGAGGGAGAGGCTTCTCTATAGGTGGATCATGAAGATTGAGCGGTGGAGAAAAGAGAGAGGGGGTGTGCATTAGAATAGATTGGATTACGCATACCTGAAGCCTATTAGCTCGACCTATTCACCTGTGACTAGTGGCTAGTCACCAAAGGATTATTCTAAATAGGATGCTGACTCGTAAAAATCTTTTCTCTCTCTCTCTCTCTAAGAATATATCCCTTGTAACTCTCGTCATTGCCCATGCATGGCCCAACATTTTCCAGTCGATAGCCAATACTGTCTTGTGTACGTGAGCTTTCGTGTGTGTGTATGTGTGTGTGTGGAGGGGTGACCACTGGACAAATTACAGTGTATATGGGAAGTCATAAGCAACGCGTGTGTCCTCCTCATCCTCCTAGAATAGAACTGAATGGGAGGAAATACGACTCTCCCTAGAAATAGAATAGAAAGTTGGAGAGAAAGGGAGAGAAAGGCAGACGGACATGTATATGGGGGAAGGAGGAGAAAGTGGAAAGTATTTCCATAGAGACACACACATGGAGGGGAGAAAATGTGGAATTTGGTCGAGTTCCCCCGTCTAATCCATTTTTATGACTCAATTGTGGTCTCCTACCCATTAGCCAAGGGGAGAGGGATATATTTATAGGATGTAAAGCAAACGTCCGGAGAGAGAAGAGGGGAAAGGAAGGAAGTTGAAAATTTTCCAAATAAAGAGAGAGAGAGACACACACACACAGAGGGATGAGGGAGGCATTTGTGGTTTTCCCTATGAACAGGACACAAAGTCTATTGAGTTGGACATTGCCATGTAAACATTTAAGTACACATAAAATATAATTTCTAGGAGGGGGACAGATCTCATGTACACTGCAACGTGACTGCATGTGTGTGTGTGCCGTGGGGATGTGACCTGATGGTATTTGATTGGAATGACCAGTCCACATTTACATCCTGGATATGTTGGTTTGGAAAATTAAAGAGAGAGAACGTTTCCCAGCGTGTAATAACATGTGTGTGTGTGTGGGAGGGGGAGAAAGTGAGGGGAAAAAATTTACTTTCACTCAACCCCTCATGAATTAAATTTTCCTTTTGATCTCTTCAAAATTAAAAATCTTTCTACTTTCCCCAAACCACCCAAATAGTCACAGTTCATTCACCCAGTCATGCAATTCATGTTTGAGGTCAAAGTCAAAGTGTGAGGTCAAAGTGTTAAATTATATTTTATAATTCCAATTCTACCCGGGTTTAATTAAGGACAAGGAAATTTCGCGAAACGATTGGAGTCAGCCAAGTTCAATTGCAAATAAAGAGATTTTGTGATGCGGAGGATGTCAAATTATTCCAGTCTAAATGGTGTACACATGACAAAGTAAATATTTACTTTGCACTTCCCATGTTTGTGTGTGTGTTTGTGTGGGGAAGATAAATTTTAATAATAATAACCATTATTATCTTTCTAGCCCTCGTGAGTATCGCCAGAGCATATCAGATTATCATCTTTCAAATTGGAATTGCTTTCTCAAATGTTTCTCTCCCCCCTCCACACTGGCACAACTTTCTACTCTCTCTCTCTTTCTCTTCATATCGACCTCTCTTTGCTCATTTCACCAAAATCCCTTGACTCCCTTGATCCTTCAAAAATGAAAAGTTGTTTGATATAAAGGCCAGATAATCAATACCACTCCGCGTGTGCACCAAGTCTCTCTAAGCGTTCTAAGGAAAAATAAAAAGTATGTGGGAATTTTTCTTTGATCTGTTCAACTGAATGTACCTTGATGAAATTTTTTTTGCATAGATTAACAACTCTGTTGAAAATTGCAAAAAAGAATCTCAAAACAGGTCATTCACTTTTTCACTTTTTACCCCAGGAATTTGTTTTCAACAAAGAAACTCTTGTGCAAGGGACAGGATGCGTGGGTGAAAGGTGAGGGTTAAACGAGAAAGTTGTAGTTTTATTGAACTGCAATGTAATTGATCAAGTTCAAATCATTGTCATCATTCTTTTGTTTTTATTGTTACTTTTTTCTACGTGTGTAAGACGCTGGTTGGTTGGCTAAATCCAAAATCCAACGTCAGCTCAATTCCCAACTCAACTCTTCTGGCAGCTGTGATGAGAGTTGACAGCATCATTTTCCAGACACTGGAAAAGTTGGGGCAGAGCCGGGAATGAGGAAGACAAAGCGATGATGATGGAAGGGAACGGTAACTTCTTTACCAGTAGAATGAGACCGATTCACAAGAATACATGTTATTTCAACCGAGAGACAGGGAGGGTGATCCCAGACTCTTTCGACCATAATTTTGTGAGTTTATTCACACAATTTTCATATTATGAAAGAGCTAAAGTATAAGAGAGTTCCATTGTTCCACTTTTTGATCCACATTTTCTGATTACAAAATTGAAACTCAATTCTTTGAAAATTATTCATGTGCATAACGTAAGGAAAAAAATTATTTAGCAGTAAACATTGTACTTGAATTGGAAAATATTTTATTGCATGAATACATCTGTCATAAAATTGCATGCTTAATATTCACAAAATGTCCTGAGATTAACATTAAAGATTGTCAGGAAAATTTTTCGTGACCCCTTTGTCTGGACGACAATTGACTGAAAGGGTCAGGATGGGTGGAAGCACCCTTGGTCCTTACAAAAGTATGGGTATTGGCAGGGAGTAAAAAAATGAGAGTTGACAGGAACATGGAGCACTTTAAACGACAGAAATGACTGGCAGAGATGGGAAGGAGCGGGGCGGGAAGAGGAGAAAGGGTAGAGTGTTGGGGCGGGTGCAATAAGGAACTAGTTTAGGGTCTTTATTATAGTCTACATTCAGCCTATAATATGTGTACCTAATGGAAATAAATGATGCCGCCCTTCCACATGAAACTGAGAAATATGGCACTCTCCTCTCCCCCCGTTTCCTCTCCCTCGCCCCGTCTTCCTTCGTCTTGATGTTGGTGTTTGGAACGATTTGGAGGATTTATGACGATCTGTTTGCCTCTCTCTTACCCTCTCCTCCTCCTCCTCTTTCTTTCTGTCGAGTGACTAAGTATGGAAGTAGAAGGTAGACATCAACTTTATATCAGCAGATTCCTTTCCAAAAAAATGCCATGGAACGCAAATGAAAGTATAGCCGTCGCCAAACTTGATTGTACACACACGCACCTTATATTCTCACATTCACATAATGTACATGAATACCCGGGTAGAGCTGGCTGGCTGTGTGTGTGGATGTCTTCACACACATACATCAAACCAATGGTTAGGATGTATTTATTCATTTTCTTTCCCTTCTATTTTACGGCCTCCCTTTAAACAGAGACAAGGACAGAATGGGCCTTATGGAATCAGAGCAAGATATATAGGAAAATTTTTCAAAGTGTTTTGCACATTTTTTGAAAAAAAGAAAAAAGATACATGACACTCTGTTCTCCAACTACAATTCCCATTACAATACTGTACAAGGATGTCGGAGTCCCGGAGAAAAGATCCTTTTGACTGGAACATTGTGTTCCCTGTTTAGTTTTATGGATCACAAAAAATTCGGGGGAGAGGTGGAGGAACACTTTATGGAATCAAAATGTACAAAGTATCTCACGGGAAAAGTCCATATGTACTCTCTCCATTCCATTCCAAAGGAGAGAGGACCGTATTGAAGAATGACTTTATTGACAGATGAATGTAAAATGGGACAATGACAGACACACACACATACGAGCAACATGTACAACCAGACTGTTTGAATATTTCTAAATTCCTCGTACTTTGCTGAGCTTCGTACTTTTTGGCACAAAAAAGGTGTACACTCAGGGGACAAATTCCGATAGTGGGAAAACAAAATTGTTGCAAAAGACGAGAGAGAGAGTGAATTCATGATGAATACACTGTGCAAGAAAAGACGTTCCAACTTTATATGGGACAGCCTGAGTTTCTGTGTTAGAGAGAGAGAGAGAGAGAGTGAGTGTGTGTGTGTGTATGGGAATTGAGATTGTGTCAAAGGAAGAGAATTTGAGTGGGTCCCCGGGTGTTATTTTTGGCTGCTCCGGACTGGGATGACAACCTTAATAGCCTCCACAACAATAAATCCATACCTTAATGGCTGGATAATTTGACCTTTTCATCATTTATCCTTCCCTCTGAGAGGACGACGACGACGACCAAGAGTTCCACTTCCATCATTAAACTTTCTTCTTGTTCATCGTGTCTAACTACTGTATTTCCCCCTTCTCCCAGTCTCCTGTGTGTGTGTGTCCCCACACCCCGTTCTTCTCCTTTAACGGCTCTTGGACATGAAAAGCTCTCGCTGTGTGACATTATCTTGTGTACTCTGCCACTTTTTTGGATCTACGGACACACATAGACACACAAAAATTTATTTATATTACGGACAGACAGTCTGAGAAGTACTTACGCACCAATTAAATGCACCCTGTTAGTCCAATGTTTCCCCCACCCTCTCTCTCTCTCTCTCTCCACACACACACACACAAATACAGAGTTACATTACCATTCCCTCCGCTTTACTACCCTTCTTTAATGAGTGTGGGCTGTGTTAAGATGGGCTGAGAAAAGTTTTGTTCAACTACCACCATTGCCTATATTATTACACAGAACTTGTCTCCTCTCACGAGTCTCCCACACACACAGACCTTTTATGACCTGCATTAAGGATGCGTTAAATGTTTATAGTTTTCTCCTTTCCCCGCCTTCCCCACCATAACCCGGAGCTCTCGGAAAAGGGTGAAGGACAGGGAGAAAGAGGGAGAGACGGTGATGGTGGTGGTCATGGCAGAGGTAATGAGAGTCATAATGAAGTTTTCCCCATATCCTCCTTCAATCACCTCGTGTCTGCGTTTGTGTGGCTAATATTTTGAGGGGGGCTGTTGCTGTATCCTTATGTAGGGTGATGCTTTCAGGCCCCAATCGAGGATAATTCTGGAAAGATGAAGAGTGTGTGTGAAGGGTGGAGGGTGGACACCCTTGATGAGACAATACAAGATGAATATCTCTTTTTGGCCCATTGGCCATTTGGAAGAAATTGTTTGGGCAATCTGCTCTTCGTCCTCCCGTATGTGTGTCTAAATGTGTGTGTCTGTGTGTGTGTGTGCGGAGGGAGGATGAATAGAATTTTTTGGGTGAGGATGCTACAGGGAGGTAGAAGGAGGAGGATTGGTAAACTGCCTTGTGAGAGGAACGCAGTGGTGGTCCTTTCATATCCATCCCCCTCCGTCTTTTTATTGAGACATGGGAAAAAAAGCTTAAACGGTAATGAGGGCTTTTACGAGGCTTTCAATTTCACCGGGAGGAAATGAGGAAAAAACACCCATAAACGACTAATCATCCAGACACGGCATGCCGCTGCCGTGTGGAAAAAGCAATTCCAACCTTCCTCCTCTCCTCCATCTATGTGTCCCCTCATTTCACTCTCATTTACACACACACACACTTTTAATTTAGTTTGACATTGACCAGTAGCCTCATTTTATAGTGTCCAAAAAAGCTTTCCATTGTCCCCAAATGTGTCTGTTGGCAGGAATGAGTGTGCAAATTCCTGGAAAAGTGGAACAGCTGATAGGTGCACATCCCCCGACTTTCTCTATCAGCTACAATTGTCCCTAATGCACTTTTTCATTCAGGTTAAAAACTAGGTAATCTGTGAATTATTAATAATTCCCTATCTAAAGAACCTCAGGAATTCCACCTGCAAAATTAATTACACTCCATAAAATCCAAGAATAGAATCTGATTGTGGAAATCTGAAAAAATTGTTATCAAATACCAGAGCCGGATTCTCTGAGTTAAAATTCATGATACAAGACATGGCCACCTCAGGTTATTCACATCTAACCTGTGCAGTGGGAGAAAGCCGAGTGTAACTCTCGCCGAGACTGTGGATTCCAAGTATCTTTTTAAAAGTTGAGGAATAAATAATAACTCATTAAATCATTAATGAGTTGAGGGAATATAAATTGCCTCAAATTATTGTTCAACCTCTCATCCTTGTCTCTTCTCTTCTCTCCTTTCCATCCGCCGTGTGCAAGTGTGTTATGTGTCTACCAAGAATCGGGATAGCCCGAAGAGTACACAATCATTATATTTTCATCCCCTCCTCGTCTCCTCCTGTGTCAAGAGACAGTGGAGGGGGGTCGTTCAAGTTGATCTCTCTCCTCTCTCTCTCGCCTTTGCACTTTAATCTGCAATGGATTTTGCTCAAATGATCTCCGAATGAAGTTTCCCCCTGGAGTTACCATTAAATTTACTCTCTTTTTCAGGCTCTCCCCTCACCTTCCCACTTCTCCATGTGTGTGTGTGCGTGAGGGTGAGTGTGTGTGTGTGAGTTGGACGAGCATGCTGAGCTAATGACTGTTCCACGAGGATCACAAGCATAGAATGGCTTTTATCTTTCAAATAAATAATTAAGATGAACCAACCACATGACACATCTATTATCAGTCAATGTATGCGTGCATCCTCCTCCCTCCCTCCTCCCCCCTCCTTTCTCCTCAAAAACTTTTCTCTTTTTCCTTCTCCATCCCCAGCAATCATCATTAGCTGGGACTTGGCAAGCATATAAATGCTTGATTAAGTTAAATGTTGAATGTTACATTTTTGAAATTCAATAAAGTTAACTTTAATGCTCCCTCTCCCGCTTTCTCTCATTCTCTGCCTGGGGGATGAAGGGTGTGTGTGTCTGAGTGTGGAGGACAGGGCTGGAGAAAAGGCGAGAGCAGAATCAGAATAATAATCCTCGCGGGCATACTTTCACTTGAATACATGGAATAATATTATCCTCCTATTCTCTTTGTCTTTACTTCTTTGGAACTTTCCGCGTATAATGTCTATACACATTTGTACAATGAGGGAGAAAGGGAGAAAGAAAGGAAATAATTGGTACATGACTTCTATTAGCTCCTCTTGCATTCTTCCGAACCTTGACAGCCTCATCACGAACGAAAGGGCGGATCGGCTAGAGATTAAACGGGACCAGTCGTACCTTGAAAAAATGAGACTTTTTTTTCCCGCCGTCACGTCCCACACACACACATACACACATTGTACACTTTCCCTTCAATTTTTCTGGAGGTGAAAGTCGTGTGTGTTCATGGCCGATGGATATTAATTTTTTACACAAAAAAATAAACGGGGGAATGTGTGCAAGAAAGTGTAAACAGATGAGAGGCTATAGGGAAATGTGCATATAAAGTGAAGGAGAAAAGAGGGGGGAATAATGGACATAAAGGTTTATGCAGGAAGTGAAAGAGACTCTCTCTCGTGAAATAAGGTGTGCTTTGAGCAGGAGATAGATATAGAGAAATGGCACAGGTCGCTTTCACAAAAGAAGGAGAGAGCCTTGGAATTTTTTCTTGGAACAAGATGAAAAAATGGAAAATGAAAGCTGTAAGAGAGAAAGAAAGAAGAGAGGAGGAGAAAGAGGGGGGAGTTGTGGGGGTTTTGAAAAAAGGACAGCCTTTTTCTTTTCTTCAAGAGAGAGAGAGAGACAGAGTAAAAGGGACGAGTCAAGTGAAAGAGGAAAAGGAGGATGCACTGTCGAGGGTCGTGCAGTGCCTTCCAGATGAGCTTATGAGTTGACTACAATGAGAGACACATGCCATTTCGATTTCAGAATCGACTTCGGAATTACAAATTTCATCCTCGTCCCTCTTCTTTTCTCCTTTTTCTTTCCCCCCTCATCCCTCTGTCTCTGTCTGGCTCTCTGTCTCTTTACCCCCTTCACCAACATGGCCATGATGATGATGATGATGTTGGAACGAGAAAAGATCACTCCTTGACAATTCAGAGGAAGAAAAGAGGGGAGAATGGGGAGCCACAAGAAACTCGATTTCATTCTATTGATTCTCGGGGAAAATGAAATGGCCATCCATTCTCAACTGACTGTATAAAACAAGACAAACAAATAAAAAAGGGGTGACCGTCGTTCCCTTTTCAAAACAAAATAATTTAAAATTAAATCTGACTGATCCTCATCGACCCTCCTCCCACAAACATTGTATTTACAAGGAAAAAAAATTACAGTATCAATCTATCTCCTCCCTCACTATCAAGTTATTACATGAGGAAGAAGAGGGGACTACACAAAAAGTGTGTACCATATAATTCTTGTGGAATGGAGAAGAGGGGATGAGAAGCAGATGGACATCAATGTAAATGGCAGACTAGTGAAGGAGAAGGACAAGATGGACAGACGAGGATGAGGATAGTATGATCAAGTTTTTTTTCTTGAGACAATGTTCTATCTTGGAGGTAGGGAGGCCGTTGCCAATGTGGCAGTTTCCCTCTTCAACAAGGGAGGGAGGTTGGACGTGGAATACCAAAATAAAACTGCATCGTCCTTCTACTCCGTCGAGGAGAATGGAGGAGACATAAGACGAATACATTTTTTACGAGGCTATCCCAAAGTCATTCTCTCTTCCCCTGCCTCTCTCTCTCTCTCGGCTATAAGATGTATGTAGCATTCGGAATGGTGTTTGAGCGACGGAAAAAATTTTCTGGTGAAATAAACGTGCGTGAGTGTGTGGGGACTAACAGAATGGAATATTATTTGTGCCGGTGTGTCTGTGTGGGTGTGCATTATAAGGTACATCACATGTGTGTGTGTGGAGGAGGAGGATATGAGAGGATACAGATTTCCTGAGGGATTCACGTAATAGTCTCCTCATCTCCTTCTCGTCTTTCTTTTCTGGGGGTGACAATATAGAACTGCTCTCATCTCCCATCCTCCTCCTCTCCTTTCTGGCCACCATAAAAACAATAATAGAAAGTCATTTTTCTAGTGTAATAACATGACCAGCTTTAAAAACGACTCTTTCATCCCTCCATCTCTCTCACTGTTCGGGTTCTTTCCCCCTTACAAGCATTCAGGACGTATTTAGCGGGCGGGCATTTTTTCAACCCGGTTCCCATTCCCTCTATCCTTCCCACTCTCTCTCCGTCTCTGCTTTCATAAGCAATTTAAGGAAATGGAAAAAAGGGAATGAGTGTGTCCAAGGGAAATTTCTTCCTCCTCTCCCCATCTTCTACACCACTTTCTACTTTCTCTCTTTGGCACGCCACATTGGGTGTAGTATGTCAAAAATGTGTGGCTCCCTTCCCCCCCCCCCCTCATACTCAGAGAGAGAGAGAGAGAGTGTGTGTGTGTCTAGCCCATCAAAGTCTGCCTTTTCTCCTTGTGTGTTTTTTCCTTGTCAGCTTTCTCCCGCTTTCTCCCCCAATTCCAAACATTTGTGGTTTTTCTGCAGTGCTCACCGCCGCTTCACCACTTTTCCTTATGCCTCTGCTGAGCTGACCCAAAATATAGCAATTTAAGATGAGATTCGGATCGAGCGAATAAAAAAGACACACACATACACACACGCCAAGAGAGAGGAGAGAGAGAGAGTTAGTCGGATGCAGACGTTTGGAAAGAGAAAAAGTGGAGAGAAAATAGAATGAAAAGTCCTCATGAAGAATGCATGACTACTATTTGAAATTCACATAAGTGGCTACTTAAGTATTAAGTTAAGCTCATAAATTCTCTCGATAACATGTACATGACTGTGAAAACGTATGGAGACTGTCACCATATTTCTCGCTATCCCTATCTCTTCCCCCAACTCCTTCCTCTCCTCCCCCTTCTTTACTCTTTAACTCGAGACACAAACTCTCTCTCACTCACTTTCTCTATCCTTCACACACACACAGAGGCGGAGGAGGATGAAATCGAACGTGGTCTGTTCCGTCCAAAGTTTTTCCTCTTCCATGCTATTCTTTTTTCTTCCTTCCCCCACAGAAGAAGAACTAGGAATGGGGCAGGCACATGTTTCCCAGTTATCAGGTAAATGAACTTGAAATTCCCACCAGTGTGTGTGTGTGTCTAGTATCTGGTTCTCATATGTGTGGAAAGGGAGAGAAAAGTTGTTTAACTAAATTGAGGTGGTAGATTTGGAGAATTTTGATTTGAGGACAAGAATACGATGTAAAGTTTGGTGTGATTTTTTCCGAGGGAAAGCTAGCCACTCTGACATTGTTGGCTCTACACTGGGAATATATATATTATAGAGAGATACTGCGTGCAATGACATAAATGATGATACCCGTCAAGTCTTGACAAAAAAATTTTTTCTCCCTATTTCAGTTCGTCTTATTTTCCCGTCCAACTCGAGAGAGAGTTGGAGACCCCAAAGTTTTTTCCCTCTCTCTCTCTCTCCCCCTCTTCTTGTCCTCTGCTCTTCCGTTCCAGGATATTCCCCCGTGATTCTTAATTCTCTCTCTCTCTTTCGTCTCGTCTTCACTTGACTCGACTTTCTCTATCTGTACATTTCCCCTTCTTTTGCCTCGAGTCTCTAGCCCCACTTTTCTCTTTGGATCCTTTCTCTCTCTCTCTTCCCTTCAAATCCTCTCTTTTCTTCTATTTGGCTTTGATTCAAGCTTTGGCTATTTCTCCTCTCAATGCTTTCACAACCTTCACACACACACAGTACACACACGCAGACAGGGAATGGAGATAAAAAGCAGGGGGAAAAGAGTTGAAGAAAGTGAAGTGAAGAGAGGGGGAGGGGAAGTCAAGTCAGGGAAACCAGAAACTGGCAGCCAGCTCTCTCATCAAAGAGCTATTCCACTAACTCACACTGCATTCTATTTCATTCCCATGTTTTCTCCTGGCTGTCATTCGTTTTGTCTAAGACATAAACTCCCGTCTTTCCCTCCTTTCCCCCATCCCCTCTCAGCCAATATCTTTTATTTATCTTCTATCACCCTCCACAATTTATCCCATTTCTTGCGTCATTCATTGGACACTCATGGGTAAACATGGGTACAAACTCTCACAAATTACTCTCAACAACAAAAACATCCTCCCTGACACTCCCTTAATCTTCAGCTGCTCCCCTTCCCCTCTCTTTCTCTCCCACATATAGAAATTGACGTCCTTTTCTCTCCATATGTAAGGATCATCACACTCAACACACACTTTCACTTGTGCAGAGTATTTTACAGTATGGCTTTCACGTCCTCAAAGTGTGCTATGAAAGGAGGAAGGAAAAAAAATTCTCATTGTGGAATCCACTTTAAATATCTTGGACCTCCCCAAAATGTGAATGGTTAATTTAATTTCTGCTCGAATGAACGCTACACATAATAATTAATGAAATGTCCCACAAGTACGCTCCCTCTCTCCCACTTTTAGTATTACAGCTAATATTTAAATGATTCAAAGGGGTCGTTAAAGAGTCAAGATGAACTGACAGACCATGGAATCCTGACACTTTCCCTCGTGAGTACCCCTCCCCCTCCTCCTCCTTTAGGATCTCCTCCCTACTTTTCAAACATAGCGGCAGAGGGAATGAGACAAGGGAGCGCCCAGAGTTTAAAGCCTATAAAATTTAACAGCCACACATCTTCCCTCATTTCTTCCCTGGCTCAGAATAATTTCCCTTTTTTACGAGTTATGGCTTCCGCTTAAACCCATCCTAGTCATCCATAAGTCTATCTCTCTTTCTCTTGCTCTTCTTCTGCCCAACGCAGATGCAATTTTGGAGGCTGAGGATGCGTGCCAAAGCTTCAAGCTCATAAAGGACGCTCTCCCTCTTCATATTTTTTCTAATGGTCTCAATGGATTCCAATGTTACATTGTACAATTTATGAGACACACTCACTCAACCTCCTCCCTTTCTCCCTTTCTCCCTAAAAACAAAAATGGGTTAAGTGTATTTAATATTTCTTTATTATGTCTCTCCATTCTCCAGTTTATTGAAGAGGACTACAAAAACAAGGGAGAGGAGGAGGAGGTTTCCCACAATAAATTATTACCAATTACGCAAACTTTCATCTTTGATTTTACTATTTTAATTTAACACCAGCCCCCTCATTTTGGACACGGTGGAACAAAATGTGTGCCCATTTGTATCAAGGTTAATGCGTGTCTTCTTTTTTAATGGACCCCAAAAATTGAACCCTCATTTTTCCTGGAGAAAGATGGACGAGAGGCTGAGTTTGAAAAAAAATGTACAGTGCTGACAAGTCCCTTCGTGTCCTCTGAATACATTTTTAATATAAAGTCTATGGATTATAAAGGGAGAGAGCAAGAAGGAATATTTGCCATACCGACTAAAGAATTCTCCCTGACAATGCCCTGCCCTTCTTCCATCTCTTTTCACTCTCTCCTCTCTTGGCGCTCTCAGAGTGAAAGCGAGGAATGATAGTCATGAATGGGGGGAAGAGAGAGAGAGAGAACAAATGATCAAAGGGCTGGTAAAAGCATTAAGGCCTGAAACCGACGTGTGTCCCCCACTCCCTTCTCTTGACACCATTGCTTTTATCATGAAATCGAGAAAAATTGGACGGAAGAAGGACGAAGAAGGAGGAGGAGGAAAAAAATCTCGTCTCTTCACATCCCCAGTCAACTCTCATCTTCCCAGCACACACACACAGTGTGTGTGGAGTGAAAGAAGAAGCGAACGGGAGATCATTTGCAATCGTCAAAAAAGCAAATGGCAAGTATTTCCGCTGTCGCTTTTGTCTCTAGTTCTCTCATTGTGAGAGACGACGTGTCCTTTTTTGGGTCCCCTCATAGCATAGCATCCATCCCCGCCCTTTTCTCCCTAATGTACATGACCTGTCCACACATCACCCCTCGCTTGTTCACCAAGACCCAGTCATTTGGAAAGGGTGAAAGTCAGACGTACACGCGTGTGCCTGTAATGTACATTTTGTGTACAACTGAGGGAGAATGCAAGCTTACAATATTAATAAGAATTACCGGCAGAATGAGATGTACACGGACTAAAGAGAGAGAGAGAGAGCTGGGAATTGAATTCACGTTGATGGAGATGAACGATACACTCCGGACCATGAACATTTATAAACACATGCAATGCATATATTTATACCCCAGCATACCATCATCTAGTCTCCTCCTCCTCCCTACAATGACAATATTAGAGCACAAGGGGAAAGTAGCATGGGCAGGGATGGCGTAATCCTTTTCATTCTGTACGCACTTTGCTCCAAATCCTCGCCTCCTTTTAGTCTAAGTAAAGAGCCTGTCATGTCAGGATATCCACTTCAATTTCTTCTTGTTATTTCCATCCCCTCTGTACTCTTTGTATGAGTGTGTGTGTGTGTTGCTATTTTGCATAGAAAATTCATTGCCACACTCTCTTCCTCTCCTCTCCCCTGTGCATTGTTGGGTAGCCAGCTTTTCAATTGACACTGTAAATGTGACAATAAGCCTCTAGTAAATGGCCTCATTCCAAAGACTTCCCACTCACTCACCAACAACCCAGCTCACACACCACACACACACACTCTCTCAGTAAAAAGAGGCAGAAGACATAACGATAGTCGTGTCCCTGGGCTGTCCATGCTCATGGAAACTCTCAACTGCCACGAATAACTAAGTAGCTTACGTCCTCCTCCTCCTTATCCACGTGGGGGGTAATAGAATCAAATCTACTTTGATACTGGGGAAAAAGAACGAGGGAAAAAATGTCTATTTCCTTCAGAGTGAAAGTAGAAAAAAGAAAAGAGACAGAAAGCGGCTTCATGTCTTTTAATGTCTTTGCTTATAATACCGTGTATTAGCCAACATAGACTACAGCTAAAGCGGGATTGTCCTACCTTTCCGTTTTGACTCTAGTTAAATATTCTAATGGGAAGGGTGGGACACACATAGTCACAAGGAGAGCTCACAAGTGTGTGTGTCTGCCTGCCTTTCAGACCCTACATACCACACACAGAGACCCATTAACATTTTACTGAAGAGAGAGAGGACTGGAGAGGTACAGCTAAACAGGGAAATGCACAGTGCTCAACATTCCCTACACGCATTTCAGCTGTTCCTGCCCATATTTCAAGAGGGAAATGCTACGAGCACGCTCTTTCCCTCCCACTCTTTGTGTGTGTGTCTCTCTCTACTTTGTCATATCTTTATGGAGGCGGTATAAAATCTAATGATTTAATTGCAGGAAACTTAAAGTCTGTCATACTTAGTATAATTATGATTTCCCCTGTACATATATCAGACTCCACTCACATGTACACCCTCTCATGTGATGTGTGTGTGTGAGAGAGGGAGAGAAAGAAGGATATGCATAAAATCAGCACGCGAACGGCCCAAACTACTCCAAAATCCACGTGCCTCACTAACAACCCCTCTCAACCACACACACTTTCACCCCCTGTATTTAAATACACGTAGAAAGGCGACAGGGGGAAAGATGAATTAAAATTACACATGATTTTAACTCTGATTTTTGAATGTAAATCTCCTCCGTTCCTCGAATACAAAAACAGTTATCCCAATGCTACGTGTGTGTGAAGTGCACAGTGGCTAGGAATAAATAAATGAATCGATAAAATGCGCAAACTTGACTTGCATTGTACAAAACTTTGGTTCAGAGACTCAGCATTAGAATCACATTAAAGGGGATCCTCTAATCTAATCTAAAAACGGTCAGGATGAAAAAGACGGGAGAGTCTGGCCTTGAGAGAATGACAGACGCGACGTTTCAGCTGCATCGACTGTCTCTCAAAAAGACACACACACACACATCTCACTTCAAAGAAGACACAGGCTGGTTTTGTGTGTGTGTGGGACAATAAAGAAGATGTTGAGACTATGGAAATTTGCAGGATAACAAAGGGAGAGAGAAAAGAAGATGATGATACTTTTGATTGAGTGCAGCGATGCGTCCCAACTGCTTCGTTCCTTTTAGTTTGTCTTTTCTTTTGAGAAGAAAAATTTTGGAGCAGCTGATGAATCTCTCTCGCATTCTCAAGTTGACGCCAGGAGGACAAAAGGGGAAAAATCTTTGGGGAGGAGTGTCTGGAAGTTTGCATGTCCATCACATCCTGTTGTCACTAATGATTAGGGGGAAGGGAGGGAGAAAAGAAGAGAGAGAGAGAGAAAGTTGCATTGACCTGGCCTTGAACTGGAAGTAAAGTGCTGACTCTCGACTTGGCTGGAAGAGATGAATCGGTCAATGGACGTCGACAATAATAAATGAGTTTGGGTGTTTCGGATTTTTCACTTCTCATCTCCCTCTCCTCCATGTCTTTTTCTTCCCTCGACTCCATCGCAGTATCTTCCTCTCTTTGAGAGTGCCATTCATTTATTTCATCCTTACACATTTTTTCCGTCCACTTTTCCCCTCTCGTCTCTTGTCTTGCCAAATTTTTTTCGCCTTCTCCCTTCTAAGCTTTCCCCAACTTTTCCCTGATTGCATGGAGCATAGCAACATGATGATTAAGTGGCTCTAATTGGCGGCCATCCTTCCCAACTTTACTTTCTTCCTCTTCTTACACTTTTTTCTCCAAAAGAAAGCAAATTTGTCCTTGTACATGGATGTAAGTGTGAGTGTGTGTGTGTATTGTGCTCCTTGGAAATCAACCAAGAATAATACTTTCTCCCTCCATCTCTCTAATTCCTTAATTAATTGTCTCGTTAAATAAGATTCAGAGAGTTTGGCCAATAGGAAAAAAAATCCTGGAAGTACTTTCTCCTCTGTCTATTCTCTACTTCTTATCTTGTACTGAGTGGAAGGAGGAAGGAAGGGAAGGAGTAGCCGAGTGTCTTGTCGGTATTTTAAAAAATCTATTGGGAGAAAAAAATTATTTAAAAAAAAGCCCTTTATTCAACTTTATCTCTAGACATTTGTCTGTTTTTACAAGACAACGGGCGCTGATTGAAAGCAGCTTGCTGGCTCCTCTTAAAACCAAAGAGCTTACCTCCGCTTAAGATGCCATCCATATAAATTCATGAGTTTCCTCCTCTCTGATTCCTGTTCCCACAGCCAAGGCACGAATCTCACATCCCACTTTTCTTCGTACACAATGCAATGCCAATCCTGTTCCTACCTTCCCCCTCGGTTTGTCAGCTTTTGTGGTGGAGAGGGACAGAGGAGGAGGAGGCTGCTGACGACTCGAAACTTGCGGATGAGCAGGCGGTTTGACTTGTAAGCTTGGAATTTGGTTGATTGTGATATTTAGAGCACTACCTCATATCTCCCTATTGCACTCAAACTGAAGGATTTAAGTTCCCCTCCCTCTTCGTCCTTCCCCCACATGCTGCAATATATGTATGGGTATTTTGAACCCACAAAAAGAGACAATGAAGGAGAGTTGAATTTTGTGAGGATTTTGGAGGATGTTGAAAACGGAGGGAAGGAGGATGGAGAAAGATCCTGTCGAGGATTTGGAGCAAGATTTTGGGAAGAGACGTTGATAAAAGCGCCATAATAATTTATTGACGCCGTTCTCCTCCTCCCTCCTCTCTCCCTCCATATCCAATGACAATGACAACGTTTTTCTTTTCCCTAATATGAAAGCATGTGTATTGCAAAGGTAGGGTGGAAGGGAAAAGTGTGGGAATTGTAATAAGGAGGATTCTTGTACGGAGATATGGAGGAGACAAGGTGGGAGACGTTCATCATCATCCCAACCTCAACAGCATCCCATCCTTACAGCCTCCTCCAGTTTTTTTCTGCACAGGAAGAGAGTCGTGCCTTTTTTCCCGTGCATCTCCCGTACTTCTCCCCGTCTTTTGTGATATATTGCACCTAATCATCATGGCTCTACTTCCTCCTCCTTTTTCCTCGAGAAGTGAAACGAAACCAATATTCCACTTCCTCTTTATTCTATCGTCTTCTTCCTCCCCGCTTTTATCTTCCTTCTCCTCCGAGAGGAGATCCTGTATCCAGAGGGGGACATAAGGAGCTCAAGTGTGCGTGAAGGAATTCTGAGCAAAACACAGACTCACTCTCAAGTTCTTCCCCCCCCCCCCCCCCCATCTTGAGCACAACTGCGAGTCTACCTGATGAGAATTTTTTGTTATCTTTTTCTCTTCCCTTTCCCCTCTGCACTTGACATCCTCCAATCTTTCATTTAAAATCCCATTAAAACTTAAAATGTAAATGCAGTAGCACATATTGTGTTCACTTCAGTACAGGCAAGGAAAAGAGCTACACTTGAGAGTCAAGGTTTTCTATATTTACCGACAGAGACAGAGACGTGGAAACTGTTGATCTTGCATTCCATCAAGAGCAACATTTCAAGGTCTAAAATGTTTTCACTAAAATGTTTGTTTTAATCACATACAATCATTTTGTGAAAACAAAATCCAGGCTAGACTTTCAACTCGGGATTTACGGTATTTTATGATAGAAGTGAGAATATGGTAATTAAATTAAACGTACGTACGTCGAACGGTGTTCTCTCACCCGTTAAATTTGGACGGGGGTCACCACGAGAAAAAGGGTCGAGGCGAGAATTTGGAGAAATATGACACGTTGAACTCTGTAGAAATTCCCATTCATCATGATGGCCTTGTTGACCAACGGCGCTGGAGGACAAGAGAGGAAAAGAAGACGACAAGAGATAGAGTGAAATTACAATTTATCGGGTTTTCCCCCAGATATTTCCTGCAAAATAGTTTCCTGTCCCCTCAATCCAAACATTAACAAAGAGGGAGGGAGAGAAAGGTCCTGGAGCGTTGTTTGTAAATGAGAGTCTGTTTCAGAACTTCAGTTTTTTGGTCTTGAGAGAATGGAATAGATGAGAGACGGACGACTCATTAAAATTAATTCCCGGCCACTTTTTTCACATCTACTTCTCCCAGTCCCACACAAACACACACACACACTGCACCACTATCCAAACGCAGCGCTCTCCGAAAGTGTGAGGGGTTAGGAGTGACTCTGCCACCCCCTCGCTTTCCCTTTCTCTGCCCTCGCAGTGAAGCGTGCTGACATTAATCTCAAGCAGATCTCATTACGTCTTGCAGGAATCACGAGTCTTGGCTGGTGCAAACACCATCAATATCAACTGAACAACATCAACATTCGTATAATCTAAATCAAGCGCCGCCTCTTGAATTCTCAATTTAGCCTTCCGTTTCCCCCCTCCTTTCTTCTTTCTTTTTCCCCTTCCTTTTCCCTACCTCCCGATGCAATTCTTCTATTAAAGATGACACTCTCCTCCCAAAATCTTATGGCTGCAGTACATATCTCTCCATATCTCCGTCATGACCTCCACCAAGGCACATTCTAAATTTTCAAACTCTCCCCCTCTTCCACTTTCTTCTCCCTTTTGAGCATGTAATCTGAAAAATCTCATCTCATTCCGCCCTCTCCCCCAGTGTGTGTGTGTCTCATGCATTTGAACGGAAACAGATTTAGTTCCAAAAACTCCATTGCTTTCTCTCTTCGTGGTTAAAATAAAGAGTTTGAAAGAGCCGAGAGTAGATATTCGTCAATGTTATCCTCATCAAGATCCAAGCGCTCCACACACTTGACTTGACTCGATCCTCATCATCCGATTTTCGATGAAGCTGCTTCCTCCCTCCCCATTCCAGGCCCAACTTTAAAAGAATATATTTCGCTATAGACATGTACACTCCACTCCATCCGTCTATCCCCCCGCTATCAACAATATAAAAAAATCTGGAGAAAATTTGGAGAAAAAAGGCATGCCTTGGTGAACACACGAGTCAAGCAAACTCTCTCTTTCCCCTCCACTTTCATAGTACGCTTTGATAGCTTTCACCATTTTCCCCGGAACACATTGAAATGCCGGGAGGAGAGAGAGAGCGCGGACGGAGACAGAAAACCTCAAATTTAATGCAAAAATATTTGTATAGCTAAAGTCACAATTATTACAAGAGATAATCCAGAAAAAGGCCCTTCTCTATAGACTCCAGCTTCTGCATTCACATCTCTCCCTCACACACACACACATACACCCGAATATGGAGCAAGGGAGGAGGATGAAAAAATTCATATAAAATTCTCTTTCACAACAGAATGAGGACTGGATGAAGAGGAGAGGCTTGTGTGTGCCTGTGTGTATGTGTATGGATGGGGAATTCAAAGTTCTCTTTGAAATTTGAATTCCTCGATGCTCTCTTCTCTTCCTCTCTCTTTGGGAAGGAAATGGAGGAAAAGAGACGCTCTTGATCTCCACAAGAGAGAAGAAAAGAGAGGATGTGTAAAAAAAACTCACATGAGCACACACACACGTATGTGTGTGTACATATACATGTGTTTTTGGTAGACACAGTACACTTGCACAGAAGAAAGATGATGAGTTAGGACATCATTATTTCGCTTGCTCATTGCAATGTTAGCTGAAGCCGTTCAGGATTTTTTTTAAAAAAAAATCCACTTAAAGAAAGTCGAGTGTTGAGTTGCCTAGGAGCTTTCCACACTTTCTCTCTCCATTTTCTTTCCTACCTTTCACCCATGTTCAATTTAAAATAGGAAGAATGAGTGAGAGGATGTGAGGACGGGAGGAGGCGGGTTGGAGGGTGGAAAACTAGGAAGAGAAGAAGGAAGTACATGTCTTTACTTTACATTGAAGGCAAAGGAAGCGTACAGCGTAAACCGAATCCGAAAGCCAGTTGCTCATTCAATTTGAATTCGAATCAGCAAAATGGAAATAGGATTTTTCTCCTCCCCCTCTCCTCCTTCTCTAGAAAGCTTAGAGAAGGAAAGAAGTACATGGATGTCTGTCGACATACACATTTTTATCTGTGTATGTATGAACGGATAAAGGACAGAGGAGACACACACACACACACACACTAAAAGAAGAAAGATTCGGATTGCGGTTGAATTAATGAAATTGAGGCAAATTCTGGGCAGGGTGTACTGTGTGTGAGGGGGGATGAATAAAAGGAGAAAGTCATGCATGTTCTCATTTATTTTCCCCTTCTCTCTCTCTGTACACAAAAGGAAGTGAATTTGCTCGATTTTCCCTGTTTTACTCCCACATTTTATATTTTAATTCCTCCGTCTTCCCTTGAAAACAAAGTGGAGACCGACATGGAAATTTTTAAATACATCCCATCCACCCACACTCTGTATGACAACAATAATAGTACAGAAAAGAATGTTCCATTCAAAGGCATTGAAAAAGGTGAAAGCACAGAGTGAAAGAGACTTGTGTCTGGAATTAAAAGAAAAAGTTGGGATGTCCGCACGTGCTCATCCTCAATTGACATTGGCCACGGAGACTTGAAGAGAGAGAATATACATATGTATGTTCATGTATTGGGTGGGTGGGTGGTGGGTGGACAGAGACAATGGAAACGTCGTTTCTTTTTCTTCGGTCATATCACCCGGTTCCTCGAAAAAGTCTTGCAGTTTCCGAAGAGAGCCAGAGGGCAATCTTTTCAGGAGAAGAATCAGAAAAGTGTTTACAAGACGAACATACGCCCGTCCCTCCTCACGCAACGTATCCCAAAGAAAGTACACGAGTTGAGAGGAAAGAGAGAGAGAGAGGAAAAGAGAACTTTTTCTTAATCCTTTTAACTTCCATTTGAGAGAAGGGTCAGCCGAGGCTGGCTGAAGAGAGAGAGAGAGTATCTACAAGAAATTCAATCTTGAATGGCATTCCCATTTCCCTTTCTTTCTTTCTTTCGGTCTCTCCTTTTATTCTACTCCTTTCAATCTCATCCCAGTCCATCTCATCTCCACACCAGCCTCCGTTTCTGTCGCCATATAAATTCCTCGTGTACATTCCCTCCTCCTCCTTCTTTGTATCCAGAGTATCAAAATATAGGCTTACATAGTTGGCGGGATACAAATAACAGGCATATAAATAGACAGAGATAGAGAAGAAACTTAACTCTGACAATTATTTTGATGCCATAGTTCTCTGAACGAGTTGAAAGTTGGCCTTATCTCTAAGAGCTTAGACCATCATCATCGTCACCAGCAACACATCCCCTCCTCTCCTCCTCCTCTCTATTCATTATACATTGAAGCCATTTACTCTTATTTCTCATGTCCATCTTGTCCTCAGGTCTCCCCCCTCCCTTCGCTAACTCCTTTCCTCCTCCTGAAATAAAGTTGCTTTTGAATTCTAAAGCTCTTCTCAAGGAGAAAACACACAGCAAACACAGAGTCAGCTCAAACTTTCCAAAATAATTACAACAACACGGAGAGACGGGAGGAGGGAAAGGGGAATTTCGTTGAGATACTTTAATTCCCGACCAAACCCTCCTTTCATCTTTCTTTGCTCAGAATTTACTCCCCAAACAAACAACAGCAAACTCTACCTGGCCTCAAGGTAGTAAAGGGAAAGGGGTGTGAAGGGAGGAGAAAGAACAGGGAAAGAAGGGGCACACTTTCTCCTCCCGACAATTATTATTTTGTCAGCTGTAAAATTTAATTCGCTTTCATCTTTCCAAAACACTGGATTTGGATTTTGATATGATTGAAAATTTTTTAATCAAAATAATTTAATGACATGTATTTTTGACAAATATTTTAAAAAAAAGTTGATACACTTTTAATTTGATTTTTAGAATGAAGACTGGTAATATAAGGTCACTGGAATGGATACGGGTGGGTATAAAAATTGTGAGGGTTCAACTGGGAGTCAAATTGACCCCGACTTCAGTTTGATCGTTCCGTCCAAGTGACCTCAAATTTGTAATTTCTACTTTGAACGTGAAATGAAAGGAGGTACGCCTTACAATAATTACAAAAAATTCACGTCATAAAATTATTTTAAATAATTTGCGATGGTTTGTATTTTTGAAGGAGGACAGAACTTTCCAAGAAATTGTTATTATTTGAAGTGTACACAGTTAACGCAGTCCAACTGACCTCCTGTGTGGGTCAATAATTAATGCGAGAGAATTTGGGATTAAAATGACCCCCTTTCCTTAATTTGACAGACAAAGAGAGGTAAATTGGAGCATTTAATCTAATGTCAGTTTCTCTGTCTGGAATATTTTTGGAAGAGTAGAAAAGAAGAATAAGGAGGATGTAAATAATTCGGGAATATAATTTAATTCATATTACAAAAGAGGAGGAGAGAGGAGAGGAGGAAGGGGGGTAGGGAAAGAGAGCGGGAAACTTTTGTCCGCAAAATTGTCATAAAATAGTTTGCTAATCGGTTTCCACATCACCAACTCCCTCCTCACAACTTTGTTAAACTTTCTTTTTGTGGTCCGCTCTGTGGTTTCGAAGGTTGGGAAGAAGGGCCGGTGTGGTGAGGGAACCTAAGGGGGATTCTCCACTTGTAGTGAGTGTGGAGAGACTAAAAAGTTGGAATTCAACTTTCCATTTTTTCCCTCCTTTCAGCAGCAATAAATATTTACAGGTTTTTATGTACAGGGCAGACTATGAAAGGAGGGAGAGGAGGAGAAAGCTCATTTTATGGAATAAAAAAAAAGTACAAAATATTTTCGAGTTGGAGTAAAGCTTTCTATTTTTTCTTTCGCAAGATTTTTCAAGGAGATTGCCAAA
Source organism: Pygmarrhopalites habei (assembly GCA_009870185.1). NCBI lineage: Eukaryota > Metazoa > Arthropoda > Collembola > Symphypleona > Arrhopalitidae > Pygmarrhopalites > Pygmarrhopalites habei. The sequence goes on from WJFB01000098.1 coordinate 39,712, forward strand.
GTGCGTCAGGCAGAGGAATAGAAGAAAAGAGGGTTACGTAATAAAGACAACAGAGTAAAGCAGAAAGTGTACGTAAACAGAGAGAGAAGGGAGGAGAGAGACAGGTTGAGATGGACTAAAAATAGGAATAAAATATTTGTCCAAACTCCCGCCCCCTCCTTTCCTGGCTACTCTTATGGGGAAAGTGAAGGAGAGTGAATTTTTTCATATATGAAAAGCAAAGAAAATAAATTTCACTCCCATCTGTAATGACAGTCTTGGCCCAGTTGACAGGTTTTTTTTTTCTTTCAATTCAAAATGTTGCAAGCTGAATGACAGGATTTCATCCAAATCGTTCCTGTTTGTTAGTTCCGTTTTGTTAGGTTAGGAGTGAGGGAGGAACAAGACTGACTGAATTCTATTTTCTAGATAAACATGACTTTATGTATGTATTTGTGCACAAAAAATACCCCCCTGTGAATTTTGCAAACTGGAAATGTAGACCTTGTCTAAAGTGCACTTTTTCAAACTTTATTTTGGCTGACTTCAGTGTCAACCCTATAAAATAATAAAGCTGTCCTTATTGTGTGGGTGAGCGTGTGAACTCGCATATTTTATCACATACCTAGAAATTGCACTTTGTGTACTCCTTTGAACATTCGGAAATTTTTTTGCACTACTTATTTTTTCCTCTCGACAAAGCACCAAACTAAACTGAGCTTTGAATTTACGGAATGGAAAGTGAGAAAGCTTTGTAATTAAAACATGTCTTCTGATTTGTCAAATTGCCTTCAAGTGACAAATTCATTGGATTTTACTGGCCACCCAAAGTGGCGTTATTTGTCTTTTTTTATCTGACTTTGCAACAGCCCGGGTCATGGTCAGGGTCAGTTGAAATGGACACTTGAGTTACTATCGTTACTTCGTGCAAGTTCACACGTTTTCTGAGGGAATACATATATACACGTGTTCCAGATATGTGTGCATCTGATTTCACTTTGAAAACTCAGGAAAGGTTACAAAAGAGAGAGAGAGAGAACAAAATGGCGTGTGTGTGTTACCTGTACAAATGTGGGAGGTGGAGAGAGGATAACAAACAAACAAAATATCAAAAGCAATCTCTTTCCCTGCCAAAGTTCTGAGAGAAGTGAGAAATAGAAGCTAGGATTGTGCAACAAATTTTCAATGGATGTGACAAAAGGATTTGTCTATCAAACTGGAGACTTGTTGTTGATTGAGAAACTCAAAGATAATTGTACTTAATTTGAATTCCTCCATCCTCTCACAACATTAAATTCCTTCTCTCAACGTTCAAAACGAGTGTTTTAACTCCATTTGATATTACGTAATCAACAGCACTCCTTCCCATCACTCTCCTTCCAAGTCAGTTCCTGTGCATGAAAAGAGAATTACATTCACACACACAACATTTACATTTTCGAAATTCATTTAAATATATAAATCCACACACACACACACACTAATACGCACACTTTGACGTCATTTCCAAGTGAATGATTTTGTTGCCCACAAAATTATTGCCTTGGAGCAATTAATTGATTTTCCAAGAATTTCCAAGTCCTCCGTCAAACTCGGTACGTAATCCACTTGACACACATTCACACTCACTCATACAATCTCTCTCTTCCTCAGAACACCCTCACTAATTAATGTCCCATAATTAATTTTAGCTTCACCGTACTAACAACCTGCTGTGCAACCAGACTGCAATATCCAGACAAACCCCAACACCAATTTCTTCTCTTCATGTCTGTCTGAACAGGGAAGTGTGTTTGGCAAATTTGCGAATTTCATCCAGACATCCGGATTTCAATTGTCTGTGCAAAAAATGAGGAGATCCAGGACAAAGACCTACACACACACAGAAAGCAGTGGCAAAAGCTCATTACATATTTCATTGCTTGTCCCTCGTCAAAATTTCTATGATTCCCCAAGACAGAATGTTGATTTTGCATATAATAGATATCCTCCCTCCCTCCACACACACACACGCACAACCCACTGTGTGTATGCCTTGGAAAACCGACTGTTTTTGATGAGGAGAGAGAAGAAGACAAGGAAAGGTTAAGTGATTGACATGTGTTCGTACCGACTTTGCAATTTACCGCAGACATGGCCCAACTCCATTCACCCTCCATTCACCCAGACTGCACTTAGACAACGTGCAGGAGGAGTGAGCACACTTGAGAGATGGGACGAAGCATATCTCTTGTGTGTGAGTGTGAGGCTGTCGTCTCTCCTTCTCCCTGAATTGTGAAACGTCCCGGGCTGCCGCGTGACTGCCGGTTTAGCGTACAAAGGAGTGGGCATGATGGGTGCAGCTGTCTCTGTGTTGAAATTTGACACAGTTGAATTGAAATGAGGAGCCGAGTATGGAGGAGAGCAGTTGGCAGTTTTCTTATCTCCCCTCCTTCATTCCTTCCGTCTGTCTCCCCCACTCTCTCTGTGCACAGTGTGTGTGTGTGTGTGTGAGCACCCCAAATTTCTCGACTTCCATCCTCCCTTGTCAACACTACGAATTTGAGCTTTCAACTCAAATTTACAGCTTGACTTTTCAAAAATTATCTGGATTTCCCTGGCTCACCTAGAAACATGTAGAGAGGGGGAAGAGGAAGGGATTGGGGATTGGGAGCATGTGTTACTGGAGAGTGTAAACAGGGCTCATTAAGACAGGGCAAATTGTGTTACAAGCTGACAACCAATGTTCAACCACAATGAGAGGCACGGAATTTCGAGAATAATATACAAAAGGTGGGCGCCCAAAAGGTTTCCTGGTGTTTCGCCAAATGAGTTCGGCTCTACCGTACTCGGTTAAACTGACTCAGGAATTCTTCACCGCTGAAAAATTTCCCTCTGCAGATTCTGAACTATTTGTAAACCTAAAGATGACTAAAAGGTACCCGAGTTTCATCAAAACGAATACGATACAAAACACGGTGAGTGGAGAAAGGTACAAGTAATTCCAATTCCAATTTCTCCCGTAGGGAAAATTTCAGCTCTCTACATTTAACCTGACTAAAAATTAACAGATGGAAATTTTCAAACCATAATCTCATATCCAGTGAAACCTACCAAGAGAAATTGGCGGGAAAAGGGAATTTTTTTTGAAACTTTGGCATCCCCTTTGGAAATGAACTTTTTCCCTCCTCCTCCTCTTTCTCCACGTATTTTTTGTATCTCCCAAACTCCGAGACTCGACGACATTAGTCTTGAACTAATTTATGACAAAAAATTTGATGATGCATTGCACCCTCGCATATTTGAATTCGACCACCACCACTTTTCCCTATTCCTGCCTATGATGATCCACATAGATTGTACATATAAATCCTTCCTCGCGTGCAAGTACAGGCCTGTCTGGGTGAAATGTAAATGAGAAAGTTTCGATTTGCACAGGAGGGAGAGAGGGAGGGAGGGAGAGAGAAGGAGGGAGAGAGAAGGAGGGAGATTTTTTCGAATAAATTTGCAATTGAGCAAATGACTAATGGCCGTCTATGATAAGATTGTCTTTTTTTGTCTTCTTCTTCCTTATTTCTGCATAGTATGTAGGATCCACTTGTGCACTCTTCCCTTGTCCTCATGTTACTCCCTTTGGCCATTCGATTCGTCAGCCTCATCTTTTTTGTGTGTGTGCTTCACAGCATCTTATTTCTTGAGCGCGTCCTTCCTTTCCCTTCCTCTTCCTTTTTCTCCCTGATAACTCTGGATGACAAGGGAGAATTTCCATGGATTATTTATTTCCCTTGGTTTTCACTTGGATCCTCAGTTCGGAGGAAACTACCTTCCTCCTTCAATGAAGGATGTTGCCTTTGTGGCAAGAAAAATTATTTAGACACATTCAAATATGATTCAGATGAAATAGCAGCTGGGGTGCGAGGGAGAGAGAGAGACTACCCGATTCCTGCTCCTTCCTCTTCTCTCGTCTGCAGCGATACGGACGGAGTCAGCAGAAATCTGCCATACACACACACTTTAATATAGAGCATCTCCGCCATCCAACAAAGATAAAGCGCTTGGAACAGAGATTATGTTAAAATTTCCCTATGTTCCTTCTCTCTCTAGTCCATGTCCCACCGTCACCACTAACCACGGAAAGCAGAGGCGTAAGCGTGACTAAACCGAATCGGGGAAAAATAAAAGGTCACGTGCGACTCAATAGACTACAACACATAACTTGTAGTTTTGTGCATCCCTCACATCAGTTGAATTACATTCATTCCAACTCTCCTTCTAACTCCAACATTTCCTCCCTGCTGCTAAGCGGAAATATTTTAGATATATGGCCAGTCCTACCCGGCCTACCTCCTTAGTCAAGTTATGTGTCCCAGGTTTTGCCTCTTTTCACAAATCCCCTATGGAAAATAGGATTAAAGTTTGGGGAGCAATTGCACTCCATTAAAACCGGTTTGCAAAACAGAGGCTAAACCAAAATGAGGCATCAAAGCTGGTTTAAAATTGAAACGTTAATTTGGACTTGAGCGCATTAAATCAAAAAATCACAACCTAAAATGGCGATTAAAATTTGAAAATCATATTTAGACTCGAAGATCTTCAAAATTCTTGCAAAGAGACGATGGAAGGGATTTCGGTAAAATTTTTGTACGGGAAAAGTTGTAAATGCACGGACGGACTATTGTAGAGGATTTCGGTGGAAAATAGCAAAATTTCAGGCGGAAATGCGTTTGATTTGAACACACTCACACTCGAAGAACCATGGATTTTGAGCAGGAACAAAGGAGTTGATTCAGAAAAGCAGCGGCTTTTTCCATCGCAAGTGCACAAAGTACGTCAAGACTTTAAGTTTGTCGCGTGTACATGCTTCGGTCTTCAGTTGAGACTCTCTCCCCTTCCTATTCTCCCGTACGTGTGTGTGGCCACGCTTTTTAATCCCCAGCCTCCTCCAGCCGACTCTTGTGATATAAAAAGGAATGTGGACTACGTACATACACGTGTGCGTACAGAGGAGGAAATGGATTATATTTATAATGGAAACTATCGCTTCCTTCCGGTCCCTCCCTTGGAAACATCCTGTTTTTTTACTCGTTCACATGGACCGTTCCAAATGTACACAAACTCACATGTACAGAGTACGCGAGATGGGAGCATCATATCTTATTGCTAGTTAAATAAAAATTGAGGAGGCGTGAGGGGAAATTTCTTCACATTTCTCCTTTCTCTCTTAGGACGCTTCAGCAAGGGATGGTTTTAATTGCGGACTAAATTAATTTATGTTAATCCCTCCTCCTCCTTTTATTCATGTAGAATGGTTATGGGAGGAGGAGAAATTAAAATTCTTAACAAAACTTGGGATGAGTGAAAGTAAAGCGGATTAAAAATTGTCTCGTGAGAGCTTTGCATTTAAAATTGTGGGGGTGTGTTGGCTCGTGGCTCGGACAGGGTGTGTTGCAAAATAGGCACGTGTTTCACAGACTCGTGACGAGTTCATGACAGCATAAATATGGATGAATGAGAAGAAAAAGTTGAACTAAAAGTTACTTCCTGTTTTGAAGTTGGGAGAAGGGAAAGTAAAAAAAGTGAAGAGATTCCGGAGGAGAAAAGTTTCGGACTTGCATTTACATAGGGTCTATACTCCTTGTAGAGTAGAAGGTATGATGCAACATTGAGGGAAATGTACACGTATGTTCATCATTGGATGACTGTCTGAACAAAGGATGGATTTAAGAAATTGAGGAAATTTCTTTTCCACCTGACTTTCTTCGTTCCAACGAGACAGAGACAGAGACAGAGAGAGAAAGGGGGAAAGAGGGATGGGAGTGACGTGTTCCTTTGGAACGAGAATCTGGAAGAACATTGAGAACATGTTGGTCAAACAAACAAGTCAGGTTAAGAGAAAGCAGAGAGTAGATACAAGAGTGGGATGCTAGGAAACATGGAAAAAGCATTGTCGGAAGTTGAGCTACAAAACACGTACACCAAACGACTTTTTCCAGACCTAGTTGAAGCTAACCAGGAAAAAAAGTGAAAGTAAAAAAGCTGAGGAACAGGGAGAACGAGACGAGAGGAAGAAAGTAGAGAATGATAGAGAGGAGGAGGAGGAAGAAGAGGAGGAAGAAGAGGAGGAGAACAAAATCATCTGGTTAAAAAGTAAGGAAGCCGTACAGCTATCGAACAAATCCGTGGATGTGGGAAAGGGAAAAGAGAGAAAACTCATGGAAAAATCCTGGAGAAAAGCTTATCTGTATGTTGCTCAGGGATGATGATGGAAGAGTGCTGTAATGCAACATAATGTTGTCTCATAGTTCTTCTTTTCAATTGCAAACATACACCCATAACCTTGTGAGAGAGAGAGACACGCACACACGTACCCGAGAAAGGAAGGAGTTTGTTATATAGATTGTGTATAGCCAAAGACGAGGTTTGGTCTTATTTGAACAATTTCTCTGGATCCCGGAATTTGAGAAAGGGTCCAATGTGTTTTCTTTTCTGACTTTCTCTCTCGTGGAGCAAAAATAGCCATGTAGAGGATGTATGCATATATTTAGATTGTTTGAAGAGTGTGTAGGGAGGAAGAGAAAGGCCCCAGAGACTCGAAGTAGACGAGAGCTGAGGCTGAGGAACAGCAGACAGCAAGTACTTCGTGGGCAAGTTGAAGTGCATTGCAAAGCTTGTCTTTCCCTTCCCTCTTTTCTCCTCTTACAACACACACAAACCATGTCATGCCAGGGCATCAACCAACTGAATAGACTGAAAATGTATTGGTGTGGGTCCTTCCATTTAGTTGGGTCGAGGAATAAGAAGGGAAAGCCAGGCAGCAAAGAGAGGAGAACTGAGGAGATGGAGGAGGAGAGGGGGAAGTGTGAAGAGAAAAAAAGCGAAAGTTTTGTTCAAAATTTTGGTTTCTCTACAGTCTACTCTGTGTGTGTGTGTGTAGTGTATACTTAGGGCAGACTGGCAGAGAGAGAGGGAAAGAGTGAGAGAGTGGAGAGAAAGTTGCTTGTTTTTCTTCACACATTGTGCTTCTGACACACGTCTCTTCCTCTCGTCCTTCTCAACTCTCCCCACCCCTCCGTGCTGCCAATGAACCACCGAGACATGGATAGAGAACTCAATCTTATTTAGAGATGGATTTTTCTGTCTCTTTCATTTCTCCTCCTCCTCCCTTTCCCTTCCTTCACAGTGTTTTTTTTTAAGGGAAGCTTAGAGTCCCAGCAAAAAGTGACAGGGGTCCGATGGGGTGGAGGATGGAGGGGAAGTGTGTCTACAATATGGGACACTAGTTTCCAAACATTTGACATGAAAGAAAAATTGAGAATGAAAAACATGAAGATTTACATATTCGCAAAATATTGTGCGACTCCTTCGATCCAATTTTAGAACACATTTTTGTTCTGTTGAGTTTAATAAATTGTGAAAATATTAAAAGCATTTTTTAAAAAATATGTTGCGTTCATATACTAAAGTATCGTAGATTAATGACGACGTATCCGTGTCCTTGAGAGGGCATGACATAAATAATTCTTCCCTTCCAAATTCCAACCCTCTTAACCCCGTGTGTGTCTGTGAGAGTGTGTGTCCCTCATTCCGATGACAATGCAATTGGAGAAGAAATAACTAAACTTTTTTCAACTTGTGGAGTGGAAGTTGTATAATATAATGTTTAATGGTATGGGTTATTGGTGTGGTGACTGAGCACACACACACACGCCTTCACTCAGATAAAGGGAAAAGAGGCAGCCATGGACACAATTTCAATTCACTCCCTCCACATTCTCTACAAAAGTTTGAGAGGGAGAGAGAGAGAGAGAGGAAATGGATAAAAAATTCGGGTGGGAAGAGCAGAATTGAAAAAAAACGAAGAGGAAATGTTAAAAGTTACAAGCACACGCACAGGGAAAAGAGACAGAGAAAGAAGATAACCCAAGATTTTTGTTCACTTGACTTAGCCTTGGAGGTAAGTGTTTTTTCTCGCTCAAAAAAAGGGGAAAGTATCGCTCCAATACTTGACTGTCCACCCCAAGAACCCAAGTCTCAGCTTCCCATCCTCCACACAACACACACACACAACGAAAATTCCAGCCCTTTCTCTCTGCAGTGGGATGCGAGGTACAGAATTTGAAGTGGAAGAGAGAGTGATCAGTATCCTTTGTACAAGGACTGGAGGGAGAGAAAGAGAGTCACTGGATGACTGGACATTGCCCATGGGAATTCAAAGAGTTACGCTTATCAAAATCCCTCACTTTGACCACCAACTTTCCTCTCCTCCTCCTCCTCTTCGGAATTCAAGTTTCCCATTCTCTTCATTTGGTTAGCCGACGGCTACATGCACACACAGACAGTGCTTGCCTATTTTATTTATCCAGCCGCCATGGTATTGGGTTTTGCATGCCGCCGTTCTCTCTCTCTCTCTTTTGCTGACCACTCCCCTGTCCGCGATTAACTCCTTTTGATCTATCCAGAAATTATTGTTTCATGCGAGAAAAGGAGGGCTAGTCTAACTTTCTCTTTTTCTCTCCCCCCTCCTTTATCATGAAACGAGTTCAACTTTTCTTTCTCCTCTCCATCACACTGGACTGGCTCTCGCCTTTCTCTCTCTCTCTCTCTCTGGGGTTAGTCAAGGAAGAGAAAAGGACAGGAAATAAAAAGTTTTTTTAAAAAAAAGTTTCCATTGGGTGCATCGATCTTCAATCTAACTGTTCCATGTAAAGTAGAAGCGAAAAGGAGAAGGAGGAGGAGAAAGAGAAGCAGACAGAGAGGAAAATAGGATAGAAAAATGTGTGCCCAGAAAGTTTTGGATTCTTGGACAGAGACAGACATGCACTGTATTAATAGTCTCTCAACAACTTTGAATCGACCTAAATTTTTAAGTTACTCCCCCTTCAAACATTGTAATAAATTATGTATAACAAAATTTTAATGCATCTCCATACAATATTGGGGTGTATTGTCAAATTTCGTAATTTTTTTTGCATTGTGGAGACAACACAAATAGAAATTTGTTCATCTTTGTGAGGGGATGGAGAAAACTAGGAAAAGGGAGGAGGACAAGGAGCTGTTCATTGTATGGGGAATAAAAAGGGCACATGTGAAGGGGAGGACTGGTTAAGGGTTCTATTATGATAGGAGGTTTTAATAGAGAAACCTCGACTCTCTACGTAAATCCTGATGAGCACACAGTCCATGCCTAATGAACTTGCTATTGAGCGCATTAGTTTCACCTCCTTCTCCGCTTTCACTCGATTCATGGGTGGATGGATTAAATGCTGCTGGTAGTCCCCTTGTTCCCTTGTTCTGGCTTACCCCTCACTCACCCTTCCACACACACTCTGTATGCGTGTGTGTGTGTTGTGGATATTATAAATTCTAAGGCGGGTAGCTCTCGGGCACAATGCAAATAATTTAAGTTTGCCAGGGCAAAAAAGAGAGAGAACTCTCTCAGACATAAAAAAGTGGAGTGAGTAGTAAAACGGCACTTGCAACAGAGCGAGAGAGAGAGAAAGGAGTACAACTCTTGGCCCCATATAATCTAATGATGGAAGATGAAAATAAATTTTTCTTTCACTCTCTTTTCTACTTCTACCCTCCCCGGCACGACATGGGAACATTATCATAATTATTGATAGTACCCGTACATGCATCATTGCAATTGTTTTCCTTTCTCTCTCTCTCTCTCTCCCTCTCTTTCAACTCCCGGCTACTTGTGGAGCCAGCCTTATGTACACTTTGAACAGTTGTCTTCATTATAAATGTACTTTGAAGAGAAAGAAAAGTTTGGAATAAAAATTACGCACCCTAAACTATCCCTTTGTGTGTCAGGGGAAAAAGTTGAGTTGTTTTTTTGGAGTTAATCTGTTTACATTCATATTTTCATAATTAAAAATTTAGGATGGATGCACGAAAATTACTTTGAACTTTTGAAATGAACTGTACTGTTTTACATTTTTGACTCTCCGGCCGCACGTGCAAGGAAAAGCTTTGATAAAAACGGGACAAAGTATTCAATCAAAGAAAATAATTTAAAAGGTTAATCTAAAAGTCTGGTTTCAAAAATTCACATTTAAATTAAAATTCCCCTCTGACTCCTGACTCCATTAATTTATCCCAGAGTTGTCAATTGAGCTCAACGGTTGAAAAATCCATTTGAAAAATTGATGTCATGCAAAGAACGTTTCGGAGACCTACGACATAGTGAACTTTGACCCACATAATTTAACACATTTTTCCCCATGCAGGAAATCCTGCTTTCTCCAAACTAGATAATAAAGGTGAATTTTATTTGTACTCCCGCATTAACCTCTTCCAGTGAAAATGGTGGAAGAGAGAAAGGGAGGAGGGGGGTACATTTGGGTGGAGGATGAAGAGGAGAAGCTTTGTAAATCAAGAGAGCTGAGAGAAATTTGAATCTCAAAGTTGGTAAGAGCTTAAGAGGAGGGAGGGAGAGAGAGAGAATGGTGAGAAGGGGGGACTTTACTCTTCGCTTTCCCCTCTGCTCGTCTGCGTGTGTGTGTGGGTCTGTTTGGTTAGTTGATCCACAAAGTCAAGATATTCTCCCACCAGCACCAGCACCCCTCACCCTAGAAAAAACAGAGAGAGGGGAGTTTCATCCTCATACCTACAGACACACATCCATTATACGTATACATATATATTGTATAAGGCACACACCATTCTATTGTTCTGACCCAGTTATCTCTACACCTCTCCATTCCATTTATTCTGAATGCAAGGACCGGATTTAGTCTGCACTGCAAACATCACAGAATGGAGCTATGCCCCTCTCGTACAAAAACCATGCACAAATGTATGGAAAGAAAAGACAAAAGGGAGAAAGAAAGGAGGAGGAAAAGCGCATGAATCAGGGAATTGAAGTAAAATTGAATTTATACTCACGTCTCACTCCCCCTCGTTCACCGCCTGCTGTTGTTGTTGTTGTTTCCCCTGTTCTCTCTTCCACCCTTCGTGTTTACTTGTCACCTTCCATGAAACTTTCCATGTCTTCTTCTTCTCCTCTTCCTCCTTCTCTCCTTCTCCTTATCACTTATAGCAGCATGCCATTCTCTCTCCCTCTTCGGCTCCATGACCAGCTGTGACAATACGCAAATGGTGAGACACACACATATACACACTGACATGCACTTGCCAATCTTTCCATGCCATCCAACCCGCCTTACGCCACATCATGTTTTTTCCATCCTGCCTATAATTAAAAACTTTTCTTCTCTAAATTCCCTCCCCCCTTCAGCCTTGTAAAATGTGAAGGAATTTATATTTCTCTCTTTGTTGAACTTTAATTTTTGTAAAGGCGTCTGAGTTTTGAAGCCATCGTACTCCCCGACCATACTACCCGGGCAGGTGGCTTCGTGCCCCACATTGTTCCATGTAAATGTGTGTGTGTGTGTGTGAGTTTGGACTTTTTCTCTGCTCGGATAGTCAATAAATTTGGGTAGAGAGACAACAGAGAAAGGGGCACACACAGACACACAAGGGGAAGACACGCAATAGAGACTGGAGATATCCGATGAGATATTGCCATTACAAATTACAATGGCGGGCTTCAGATTACAATAATAAAATCGATTGAAATCGCTCACTCTCCCTCCCGCCTTCCCTCCACACACCACATGTATCGTACACATGCAGAAATGTGCGATGTTGTGTGTGTGATGTGTGTGTTTTCGAGGGAAGCATGCCCCGTCATAATACTGTATGTACTGGAAATTTTGTGGCTGGGAGTATCACATTACACACTTATGTGGCCCTGTATAAAGTGAATAAATAACTCCAGCTTCATATTTCACATTAAAGTAAAGCGGAGGAGGAGGGGAGGAGGAAACTAAATTGTAACTTTTTTCACTGCACGATCAGAAAAGTGTACGACGCATATTGAACATTCATAGGGAGAAAGTAGACTACAGACACATATTTTTGTTCATTGACAGGTTTCGGTAATAAGGCCAGGTAATTATTTACTTCGTCTCTGTATCTCATGTCATTCAATTCCTGATTGGCGAGTGACCAGTTTTCGCTACATTTCCAGACGAGTAGCCAGCCGAGTAATTTTAACAAGTGTCTAAGAAAAATGACAATCTAGGCACATTTTGTAGGAATCTTCATCAGATATTTGTTTTGAAACCATTTCAATCACAATGTTTTTAGTCGGACCACAGTAAATGCAGTGCGTATGTACAAGTTACACCATATTTCAACTCTATGCATTTACCAGGAGAGACATTACAAATGCAGTTAAATTCGTAACACTCCGCCTTGGGTTTTAAAGCAGCCATAACGGTTTTCTGAGTTACCCAGCCACTAGTGGCCACTCCAAAAAAACCCAAAATTCGGAACAAAGAAAGAATTTATCTCACGCCTATCAGGTAACGCCATGACTATGCCGTCCACACACACACACTCGTTGTGTGTGTGTAAAAGTCGGCTCGTGTTGAACCAGCTATGAGCCTGGGAAAAAGTGCCCTCAGTTTTCCTCCATGGAAGGGATTCTGCTCCAACTTGGGATAACAAGAGGTTTCACCCATTCACCTTCCCACTCTCAATGGAAACACAAAGCCTTTTCCTCACCAACACCAGCCACACACACACACACACAAGAAGGCAGGGAGAAAAGTCTGCATGCAATTTTCATGGGAACTCATAAATCCGCAAATTTTCCTTTGACGTGTCGGGGAGAAAAATTTTTTTGAAGAGAAGACTCAATAGCAAAGTGGACACAAAAGAGGCGGGTTCCGTTCTATTCTTTGTGTGTGGGCATAGCATCCCTCTATCTTTTTTTAAAATCCTCCATGACTATACCCGAGTGTATGAACACACACACACTGTGGATAAAAGTATTGTGGGCAAGCTCGAGACGGACACTAATTTTTCAACCTGTCTTCCACATTTTACCCACAGAGAACGGGGAATGGCGTGAGCCTCGAACCACCATCGCTTTCTCTCTCTCTCCTTCTTTGCGCCCTCCAATTTAATGCAAAGGAAAAAAAGCGGAGGATTCCCTCCGACCCAGAAAAGACTGAGAATGAATTCATTCCCTCTATTAATAGAGAGAGAGATGGACAGGATGGACGAAGGTTACCACACACCCAGCAGGATTTGTGTATATACATTTTTTTAAAGGCCTCAGGTATATAGAATTGATTGGACAAAGCCTCCTTTCACACACACACCCCGGCTTCCGTGTAAAGTATGGAGACTGAGATTGTTGGAGGATGGAGAAAGCTATGGAGCGTGCAAGGGGGAATGATGGCATTGCCTATTCCAGTGAATGAAAGTCGAGAGAAATGTTTTCACTCTCCCCTTCCCCTCCTAAAGGAGGGGTATACTGCCCTATATACTTATTAAAACAGTGTAAAAAAGAGAATGGTGGTGTGTGTGAGTGTGTGGCTGTGTAGTTTCCATGATTTCTCTATTTCTAGTCGTGTAGATGGGAGCCTGTTGTCCGTATTACATGATAGTGAGGGTGTATACAAGACAACTTACGATACGACAATGGGAGAGGAAGATATAGGCCAAAGGGATAAATTCAGAGGTCGATAAAGTTCGAATCAAACGACAGGGCAGAGAGAGAGAGAGGGAGAGAGAGAGGATGAGAAGGAGGAGGAGGGAAAAAACCGGGGGTATCATATATATTTTTTTTCTACCACCAAAAAACTCTGCTCAGTCTTTGAAGGGAAACTTGAAGAGTCAGAGTCAGAGGAGAAAAGAGAGAAAGATCGGAGTATCTCTCTATCCCTATACCGATTTTTCCCCAGAGTTTCATCTCGTCCCTTTCTCTCTTTTTTGCACAAGGCCGGATTTTACACAGGGCACATGCGTCCTTCCCCTGTCAAAATCTCCCTTCTCTCTATCGCACTAACGCCGTGTGTGTATGTGGAGCTCGGGACACACAAGTTAACTAAGCTCTTTCCATACTACGTAGACAAACGCTTTGTACTGTGTTTAAACTGGAAGATTTTTTTTAAACAAGATAGTAACAAAGAGGAGCAGAGGGCTTTAAGCTATTTACTTGCAATTTCTTCAAACTTTGAGTCAATCCTTCACTCCTTCCTTTCTCTCCCTATTTTCCCCCCTCTCTCTACACTCTACTCTTTCATTATTATTGATTATAATCCGAGAAAACTTTCAGCCCCTTTCCTCCTAGTCATTTTGTCCTTCTTAACTCAACCATAATCGTCATTGAGGAGGACTCGTAAAAATTCAGGTGAATTGTGAAGGGGTATATTCCAAAATAGGATAAATATGTAGGAGCCTTGCCTTGTCACCCGGCTTTTCTCTCTCTCCCCGTGCATTTGAGAGTCATTTTGGATTAAGGGAAAGCTGATATTGATTGGTAGGTGCTAGAAGGAGAAAAGTTTCATTCAAAATGTTTGTTATTTTCTTTTCAAGTAAAAAAGAAGGGACATCTAATTACATACTCGAAAACTCACACGCGTGTACGTAATGTCAAAGCTTGTCTGCCAATCTGGGCATTGCTGCCTTAATATAGATGTCCGTCATTCAAACATCACTCCCTCCGCAAAAAAGTATCAGCACATATTTGAAAAAATGTAACAATTCCTATTGAAAATGATAATATTTTTTTGGCTGACTTTCTCCTTCCAATTGTACAATTCCTTCAGGGAGAATATTTCAGAATCTAAAAAAAGGATTTTTTAATTGCAACGTTAGTTGCGCACTAAGAAGGGAGGTTTCATGTTCAGAAACACTAGAGTAGCAAATTACGTGATATTGATGTACCTGTTCCTTCCTTCCGGATTTTGGATGGGAGAAGACTGATAACTAAATTTGGAAAATGACTTCATAATCAACTTTGCTTGATTAAACTACGCAGAAGAAAGAAACACACACACACACAGTGAACGAGTGGGACTGTTCCACTAGTCTTGTAGTTACTGGAGCCAGAAATGATGATCTGAATTATTCCAGAGAGAATATTTTATTGTGTTCCTATGATTACAAACTTCTCCTTTCTTCGTGTGTACCTGATTCGAGTGAGTGTACACAATACAGGGTGAGTGTGGCGTACCCGAGAAATTCCCTTCTTTGTTTTGTGTCGACTTTAAATGATGAAAGGGAAGAAAATCAGAAAATTGTATTTTGTCAATAGTCTTGAGTCAACTTTCTTTGAGTCAGTGTATGTGTATGTCCTGGTTGGGTTGACCCAATTCTATAATGAAAATTGCATTGGAATATATAAAGTTCCTTTCTCTGTGTGTACACTACAACCAATGCATGGATTCTACATATGAGTCCAAATGGAGTTTTGGCTTAAGAATGATAAAGTTAGGACTAGATTTTTTGCAAAAACACAAAAGTTTGTATGTTTTCTTGAAACTTATTCTACTGGAGTTGAGTTGGGGAGAAGAGGATAAAACTGGAGGATCTCAATCATTCTCTTTGACATGAAAAAATTATTTTAATTTGGGAAAGAGCCGAATTTAAATGATTGAAATACTCGTTACATGAGATAATAAATCTTGTTTTTCCTTTGGAATTTCTTATTATTTAATCTCATTTCTTTTCATTCAAAGAATATTCTTGAAATCTAGTTGCAACTTTAAGAGTATCAAAATAACAAAAAAAAACTTTTAGTTCTAAATTGATTAATTACGTAGACTATTTTCGAATTTATTTTTAATTATTCTGCTCATTATGTAATATAATTTTCAATCCAATTTTGAATAGTTTTAAAAAGGTCAGGTGAAATTTAATAAATTGTCAAAAGTATCACAACAATAATTAATGCTAAATTACCTCCTGGTACCCTAAATGACGATCCTATTTCTCTTTTCCCATGCGCCTCTGTCTTTACGATTTTTGTCATTTCATTTTCATTTCATACTTGAAAGAACTTGTAGCTCACAGAAAATGTGTTTTTGGGAAACCCATTTCCGAAAACTTGACTACTGGTAAACCAACATCAAAATAAATGTGTTGAGGATTTAACTCTGAACAAAATGTTAGTTTCCTGACAATCTTTTTATTTAAAAATATAACTAAACTTAACTTTTCCTTTCCTTCTTGCATAATTTAGGAGGACGTTGAGTGTCCTTAAACTATTATGGTGATGTAGTCAACCAAGAAACATTGGGAACAAGGAATTGTAAATCTTTTATAATATATTTTTATTTTTGCAAAATTTCTCTCTCTCTCGACAATAAGGATGGCGGAAGGATGGGGTGGAAAACTGGTGAGGGGGGGGGGGGGGTCTGTGGGAGTTGAAGAAGAGTGGAATAATAAAGAGCAAAGTTTTTATGATTATTATGAAACGATTATTATTGTTCCTCCTCTCTCTCTCTCTCTCTCTTTCCCTTTCCTCTCTTTGTGTGTGTGTCATTTTTATGTAGGAAAATCCAGAGACACAAGGAAGAGGAGGAGGACGAGCAGATGGGAGAAAGTAAAAGTGGCACGGAAATTGCTTTCAAGTGAAACTAAAAAGTGGAGGAGATAGTTGAATAGGATGATGACTAAAGTTTGTCCATTAAGATTTGTCAGGTGGAGGGAGAGAGGGGGATATTTTAAAAAATAATGCTCATAATGTATTTATTATTATTTAACTAGTTGGCTCGGGTTAGAAGGGAAGAAAGCAGACTCAGGAGGAAACCGTTCATCAAGTGTCTATTGGGATGATGACTGTGATGATGACGATGATCATGTTGATAATGGTGGAGAAGGAGAGGAGAGAGGAGAGGGAACCTTCATCACCCACAACTTTTTCCTTAGTCTAAAAAGCTTAACTTGTACACGCTCTCGGATTCCACATTCTTGGAAGATGGAGAAGAAGAGAGGAGGGGAAAACTATTGGGAAGGAGAAGACCAAGAAGAATAATCCGTATCCGTGTTGTGTCAAGAAGTAGAGAGAGAGAGAGGCGAACGTACCCAAATCCTAAACCAGCCAGCCCACACACACACACAAACCCTAGAAAAAGAGATTTAGCCTTCTACTTGCCGTTGAAAGTTTCGCGAGAGTTGGCACTAGAAGCTTTCCCTATATCCCTTCTCCACACACACACACAATACCCGGTACACAAAAAGTGTATAGGGTAGTAGTAGCAAGGACCCGAATCCAAGCAGCGGCTTATGCATGTAGGGTAGCTTTTTCATTTATGGGGAATAATAGCCGGGTATGGGGAACGAGCTATAGGCTGGCTTACTACACAGATGGAGTATAGGCAACACAAAAAAAGGGTTTCCCCTTCCTTCGTTTGTTCTCTCTCTACTTCAGCTCGGGTTCTTTCAGGACGGCTTGCTCTACCACAACTCGGCAGCATACAAGGGAGACTCTGTGTGTAATGTGTGAGCGTGTGTGTGTATGTTTGAGTGAGGGAGTGGAGTACCCGGGTAGAGTAGAAATTCAAAAGCAGGAGGACGGCAGTAGAAGTCTGTTCGTTGCACAGTTCACTCCTACTACGTCTCCTCCGCATTGCAACTGATCATCATCCTCATCAATTTTTTTCCGTCTTTTTCGACACAATTCTGCTTTTTGTCCAAATTCCAAAATAATTTCGCATAATTTCTCAGAAACAATCGTATTCCTTCTGTCCTACCATTCCCCGGGTGGTTTCGTTCAAAGTGCACAAATACAAACACTTTCACAGGTTTTTTGAACAGAAGGATTCAAAGGTGGAAGATTGAAGGAGGAAAATAACCGGAAATTTGAAATATCTGAAAAGTTTGTTAGAAATAACAGTGAGGCCGATTGACTCGGCCTGTTTGTTAAATCGGATTTCTCAACAATTCTGAGGGGAAAAAACCTTTGTCTGAAGAGAAACTTGACTCTTTTGACAGCCAGAATAAATAGTTGGACAACAATTTGTTCCCATTCTGTTTAAAATTCTTCAAACCGGGATTTTCCTAGCAGTTGACATTAATTTCAAGTCTCTCTTTTTCAACTCATCACGGAGACATTGGATTGGCTAAGTAATGGAATCACTTGGGATTCTTTTGAGTGAAGTGCAGTGTGATGAGCCTCGGCCTTGTCTTTATTAAGCATTCATAAAAAAAGAATAAACGGCAAGAGTCATTCACGATTCATTCTGAGTGAGGAACACACGCATTCAGAGAGATACAGAGAACAGAGTGTGTTTTGTTTGTGCTGGTTTGAGTGGGTGCGTTTGTGTGTGGTGTTTGTGTGTGTGAGAGAGAGAGGTAAAGTTGGCGGATTTTGAAAATTTTTGCACTGAAAGTGAGAGAGAGAGTGCGGATATAGACAATTTCTGCAAACTCATAAAATGGGACGAGAGTCGTCATAAAAATTGTGGAGCCGTGATAACGACGTGTCATCCCCTTCGTAAAACTTGCTCAGGTGGAAAGGGCAACTGGCAAGAGGAATTTTAAAGGAGGGGAGTGTAAAAAAGTGGAAAAAAGGGAGTGAAAAAAAGAGTGGCTCAATAAAATTGTGTCCAAGTCTTCAAACTGCACATACACATTCTCTCGCAAACTACGTGACACTCACAGCTCCAGTCAACTGAAGCGTTTGACACAAAGAAAAATAATAAAATGCTGGGCTGTCACAAAAAATCGTGTTAACTTCAAACCGGAAATTTTGTTTTTTGAAAGAGAGAGAGTGAAAAAGGGCAAAGGAAAAAAAGCCGGGCGTGGGCAAAAAAAGTGTTTTTCTCCTCCTTCTCCTGTTGTTATCTTGCTTTGTCTGTGTATTTTAAACAAGATGAAATTTTGAAAGTTCAATCAAAAAGAGAGAGGGAGAGAAGATACAAAAATAACGATGTGGTGTGGAGAGAAAGTTTAAAGGTCACAATGTGTGTGTGCGTTCGTTCTTTAATTAATTAAGAAGAGAAGGTAGAAGGGAAAGAGGAAAGGAGGAGGATTCCTGGAGAATTGTTTTTTCTTGGAAGACAAGGGGAATGTAATTACTGTAGTTGGAGGATTTCCGAAAAAAAATTTGTTTTTGACCTGCCAGAAGAGGAAGAAAGTTCAAAGGAAGGAAGGGGAAAGTTTTTTCGTGCATTTTGACTTCCCACCGTTCTTATATTACTACACACACACACACACCGAAGGATCACAGTCTGCTCCTGCTTCTGAGGACTCTCCAGTTTTGAACGTGTGTGTGGAGAGAAAAGTTGATTGAGTGAATAAAGAAGGAGTGAGTGAATGATTGAGGTAGATAATTGAATGAAGACGGGTTGAGAAGGAGAGGGAAAAAGGGAGATGGGGAGAGTTTTGTGGGGTTTTGCGTAGGAATTAAAGGGTATTTCATTAATGGATGCTGAGTTCAATTTGGAATCACTTTCCTCCCTTCAAATACACACGCACACACACACACTGTCTCCACCACCATAAGCATCATCCTCATTCCCGCCGCTACAAAAAGGACACGGGCATAGACGGGTAAAGCCCAAGATTCAGTAGAAGAAGAAGAAAGCTCAATTTAGTTAGTTTGGCAAACTCACGCCACTACTCCCTCCTCCCCTCCAGTTTCCGCTTGAAAGTGTTCCCAGCCACCGCTTTTCCCAGTGTGTGCTTTCTCTCTGTTGGACTGAAGTCGTCAGGTGAGAGCGGACGGGCTGAGGAGTCTGTCTCGGTTCGGTGTATGTGTGTTTGTGTGTGTGTCTGGACGTCAACGTGTAATTAAACTCATTCATCCAGTTGGAAATCAAGGAAATTCAATTGTACTTTCCTCTCCACCCGACACTCCCATATCCAGTAAAGAGAGGAAGGGAGAAAGTGTGTGATTACCCATGTATGTACATGTGATGTGTGACGGGTTTCCATCTTCATCTGGGGCAGACATCAAATGTAAATAAATATATTCCATGGGGAAGATCTCTTTCTCTCTCGCCACAGTCAGCCCCTCACTTCAAAACCATGATCACAATCCTCAATATTGACACACATTAGGCTGGAATTAATTGGGTTGACGACACGTGGGCGGGAAAAACGGGTGGAGAGTCTCCGACTGCGAATTTACTGAAATTCTCATTTCAAACACAAACAAAAATTGTCCCACAGCCAAACCCCACCATTACCCTTCCTCTCCAGTTGCAGTTTGTGAAAGCACCAACGACTCTAATCTCCATACACCATAAGAGTACATAGTGTTTCCGGAGACACGCAAAGTGGACAGTGTGTAGTTCTCGGACAATTTTAAGTGTCATGTCCCGTGTCTCACCTCCCATTCCATAATGTCTGTTGACACCGTCAACGTATCCATGACATCATCAACATCACTGCAAGCCATGTGCTTGTCATCCATCGACGAAGGATAAGAGAAGAAGAGAGGGCTAATTTCTTTTCAAAAAATATATTGATCCTCAATTGACCCACCAGACCGTGAAAATAAAAAGTGTGGACGTCCTTGAGCCATCTCCATCGCCGAGTTGTGCATTGTGTACAGAGTGACACGCAAACCGGAGGGACAAGAATTTTCCCCTCTTTCTCTGTGTCTGTGTTGGAGAAAAGAGAGAAGGACGTGAGCGTTTTTGAATCTTCATCATGTTGAAGGAAAAGCCGGGCGGTGGCCAGTCGTGGTCAGTCTTGGGTGGCAGTGGCCATGGCCTCAAGCTGAAAGTGATGGAGCCCATTCTTCTATTTGTGCTCATTTCCGCAGTCTCCAATTGGACACCAACAGGTAAGAAAAAACTAGAAAAGAATTACGACCATTCTTATGATGTCACCATAATTTCTCCTCATACTTTATGGGCTACGGCTATGCTGCATCCAGTGTGGTGGATACACACATTGCATAGACACACTATTCTATGATTCTATGGGTGGGGAATTTTGTAAAGGGGGAGGGTGAGGTCTCCATATAATAAATTACTCACGTTCTTCCATCTTGATTATGATTACGAAAAGAAAATAAAAGGTTCACACACACACACACACCGGATTGCACAATGAAAATGAGAAACACAATACAGAGAACCTGTAAAAAGGTCTGAAGGGCCTCTCACATTACATTTTGGCTATGGATGAGAGAAAGAGAGAGAGAGGGAAAAGGGAAAATTTATGCTCTCTCCAACTCTTGACATCATTCACCCTTGGCGAATTACTCAGCCTCGCGAATCTAAAATTTGTAGCCACCAGCTCTCCTCATAAATGGAATTTTGTGATTATGTACTGTAGCGGGAGGGAGTGAGAAAGAGAAAGAGGTGGGAGGGAGGGGAGTCGGCGAGCTCCTCTGACCAACTCAGATTTCGATTCTGATTACATTAAATAGCATACATTGAGTCTGCAGTGTGTGTGTTTGCAGACTGTGTGTAGTATAAGCCTACATATTAAGTCGTTGTTGTTGCACACACATGGAGACTTGTACAAGACTTCATTAACGTTCATGAGGTTCCTGGACTGTTGTGTGTGTGTATTGTCCCGGGATTTATTGGCCGGGTGGCGCTTGGGCATCCAAATACAAAGTACAAGGGAATTGGAATCGAGATATTTTCCTCCCCAGCACACTTTATACTGTGCATTGAGTCCTCCTCTCTACCCCAGATTCTATAATAGTATTAATAATAAATACAAAATATGATAAGGTGGCCGTGGTTCGTGGTTGGTGGTGGTGACTCTAGCCAACTTTAGTTACATTTACTTTGTGTGTTCACTGTGGCGACGGCGGCCCAGATGCTCCTTCTTGCAAAACATGGTGGATCAATTTTCATCTTGTTGCGAAAAGGTAGATTCACGCTCCCCACACACACACACACACACGCTCACTCTCTGCCACGCTCCACTCTTTTCAGTAGCGTTGCTGCTGTGTTGTGCCTGTTTGTGTCCCGGCCTTTCACTATTTGCAAAATCGGGCTTGTGTACGGGTGACTCTATACAGTGGCTTATTACCTCATTCCGTGTGTTCGGGTGTGTGTGTGTGTGGAGGGGCCGGGGTAATATTAAAGATATATGGAGCCAAAGTCAAGGCGGGATATTCTTTTTGACTTGATAGCACTGCCACACGGGCATAAGCTATGCAACACACACACACACAGACACACACACATGGAACAGCAGCTGCTTTATGACATTTTCTCATCCATAAATGTAAAGTGCACAAATGTATAAATATTCTGAATGGATTTGATGTTGATGTTAAAGTTAAGCCAAGCATCACTTCACAGGCAAAGGAGACGAGATAGAAATGTACGGTAGAATATGAAGAGCAGCGACAGAATAAATCCGTTCTGGCTCCGTCGTATTCTCTTTCTTTTAGTCCTCTCGGCTTTTCGTCGAAATTTTTTTTGTACCCATCACACACACACACACACAGTTTTCTCTGTTCCATTATTTTCCTTTTCTTTAGATTTGGGAAGGTGGAGGAGAGTGGGAGTGTTTGTGCGTGTGTGTGTGTAGAGTCATCATTGGGGGATGCAATGAGCGTGAGAATTCGGTTGGGAGAATTTTCTATTTCTTGACATAGACATTTTGGGGATGGATGAAGATACGGGAGAGGGAAAAAATATGATTCTTTTATAAACATAAACCCATCTTGTCATCACTTGCAATTTTATCCCCCAAGGTTTCCTCCTTCTCCCTCCTTCTTTTGGAAAGTAGATAAGTGTGATCGAATTGCTCATGTCGACAGGAAAATCTTTTTTCTTCTCTTTTTCTATCTTTTCGACTCTCCACAACAGTCAATGCAATTTGAGGTTTTCGCTGAATTTTTTCTCTCTCTTCCTTCTTTCTCTTTTCTGCTCAGCATTTTTTTTGGAAAAGAGGGTGCTGGTGTTTTACAATTTCGTGTCAAAATCGGTTCACATTACAATGTTTTCCTTTTCATCATAATCCGTATACATGAATGGTTGTAGACAAATTGTTCACTCGGAACAAAATCAAATACCTCAGCCATGACTTTGGATACCTCGAATTTCTCTCCACACTTTTCCATATATATTTATATTTATTTATAAATTTTTTTCATTTTGTCCACAATTCTTTTGTTCTCAAATTCCATTGCACAATTCTTCCAAGAAACTCTTTCTCCCTTGTTCTCGTATTTCAGTATGGAATGTAGAGGGACAAAAGTGTGGAAAATTGTATTGAGCCACTTTTGCAAGCATTTTTTTTGATTGAATACTCGTTAAATTTTCGCCAGTATCGTAAACACGTGATATTAACCATGTGTAATAACAATAAGCAGTCATGGAATGGAAACGTATTTTTAGAATTACCATACAAATAATCTCGAGACGAATCCAAATTGTCTAGAAATTTTTTTTCTCTTTGAATTTAACTCTTAATAAAAAAAGTTGGGCCATTTGCTGCCAGCAAATCTGAATGAATTTCTCTTCACACTTTTATTTTGTATGCATGACAACTTTGCTTGCGTTGCACAAAAAGTCTCATACCCACATGCAAAAAAATTTTTCCCCTCCACTTTCACTTTCAGGAGCCCAAGGTCGTTTTTGAGAGTGATTTCTTGTACGAGACGTTCACTCCTTTTTTTGGTTCACTTTCCTCTTTTTCCGTTCCCTTTTCTATATTTCGAGTTGCGGAGTCCGTATGAAACAAGTAAGTTTTGCAACACAGAAACAGTGACTCTCACTGTTTGTGAGTGAGTGTGTGTGTGTTTATGTAGGAACTTAGAGGGACACATTTATTATTTTCCATCCGACTTTTTTTATTTTGTGAGTTTTCCCTCCTCCCATTTGACAATGTGTCCACCATTGGTTTGTATTGATGTGTTCCAACTCCCCCGTGTGTGTGCATGTGTCTACGAGTACACAGTACAGAGACTTGGAGATGGCTTATAAAAAATTCGCGTGAGAGGAGCGAAAGGGAAAAACATGTGGGATTTTGTAGAAAATGTAGAAAGAGAATTTTTTATATTTATTTTTTTGCAAAAGGAGTAAAAGGTAATTGATGGAAAAGGGGGGGAGGTGAACGGTAGGCAAAGTGGTTGAAGCACTTGTTAAAAGCTGAACAACTTTTCCATACAAAGCCATCCATATAGAACTGGTGCATGTGGGATATTGTTTCTCCAGCATTTCCCCTCCTTTCTCCGTCTACTTAAGCTTTCAAACAATAAAGTACTGTTCTTTCAGGTATAAATTGATCGGACGGAGAAAAACTATAATTTCCTCCTGTTTTTCCTCCTTTTTCATCCACAGTGTAGAACCCGGGTATTGGGAACAGTGTATTGTACACACATTCATATGGAAGAGTAGACAATCTAAGAAATTACACATAGTGACTTGGAATTGAGAATCCATTCTGGGTGAAAGTTGAGAGAGAGAGAGGAAGAAAGAAAACCACTTTCTCCATAGCTCTATATTATGAGAGGCATATTCTTTTCAAGAATGTCATGTTTATACAAAAGTATTAAAGAAAGTACGGTGAATGCACATTCAGTTTGCCACAATATGACTTTCACCTCCTCCTTCGTTACACTCCTAGAGGCCAAGGAGGAGGAGGAATGGAAGGTACTTTCTTCGTACCAAATTCAATTGTATTGAAATTTGTAGACTTTACTGTAGACAAGGCGAAAAAAAGGAAGGGAAATGTTGAGAAGGGTTAGAGTGGAGAGAGTAAAAAAAATATTAAGATGACTCTACATAATTTGTGAGAGGACGTTTTAGTTTTACTGTGCCCCCCCCCCACCTTTCCCCACTCCCCCTTTTTACAGGGTACTGAAGAAAAGGGAGTGAGAGTGAGAGTTTGGAGGAGAGTTTCACTAAATTTCTAAAATCTAATGAGATTATGCATACCGTTTCCGTGGGGCTGTCTTTATCCTATTCTCACCTCCATCTCCATCGCCCGAGTTTGGAGACTGGATATACAGGGAGCGAAAGAGATCCTATTTTCATATACGAGGAATAAGCTTTCTCCCTCTCATCTTCATCTTCTTGTCATTGGATTAGGCTATAGGGGAAGGAGGAGGAGGAGGACGAGAATATTTGTAGTAGCCTCACATCCCTCCTCATAACTTGGTTTTAAGCCCTCCCCCCCTACATATTGATAACGGACTCACTCACCCAAACTGCTACACACACATATACTCTCCCCACTCACTACTGCACTTTCTCCGTAGAGAAAGTCCTTGAGGAAGGAGGAACCTTACATAAAATAACATCAAGTTTTATGGAAATTTCAAGTATTCTTAACTCATGCTCCGAGAACCTCCACACACACACTCTCACAGTCTCGCTCTACATAGAAAGAGGGCATCATCTTTTTTTTACTTTCCCCACTATAGATCAAGTCAAGAACTCCCTATGCTTACCCCAATGGAAATAACATGGGAAAATTTTCATACGTTCGATATAAACGGCTATGCATTGTACACACACGTTCTGCTATAAGGTCTGCTACACTCCATTGGCAGTCTAGTTTGGTTGTACCCAACTTTATTTTTGTTTGGAAAACACACACTCAACTCGAACAATACGGAAGGAGTGTGGAGGAGTCTACAAGTTGGAGAATTTGCTCATTAAAATGGTCCCCCTTGATGAAGCTTGTCTTCACTCCCTCCCTCACTTTCACTCTCTCTCTCTCACACTTTCTCTGTGCTGCTGCTGTGTAGTCAAAAGAGCCTGGCTGAGATTGATTAATGAAACGTGGCGACTGTCGCACAGCGCATGGAACTCGTCTGTATTCACAGGCTTCACTCTACTATTTTTCTCCTGTCTCTCTCTCTCTCCGCTCTAAGCACACACAGCTGGTACCTACACGCAGTTCATATAGAGTGTACAAAGTGAGAGAATTTGTGTTGAGGCTAAATTTTGGAGGAAAAAGATCAGTAGGTTTTACTTATGGGAATAGTTTCCTTGGGTTCCTTTTTTTTACTGGGTTCTCTACTTTCACTACACACTTTCCCTATTACCCACCACAGCAACTCGTACTGGTATGTCGGAGGAGGAATAGAGACTCCAAGTTGTACAAAGGGAGAGAGGTGCAATCAAAAACAGGATGGCCATTAACTCCCACTTAATCAAATTAACAGTTTGTTTGACATGTGGCTATAATAAGGACAGACTGTATGTATGCGTGTGCCTTTCTCCTCTCCTCTATATATATTATGATGGGAATGTGTGAAGAGATGCCTGTGGAACGATTTACGATTCACACACACACCCTCTCTCTCTTATACGTGTTTACACCAGAAGCAGGGTAGACAAAAGGGAAGCCTGCTGTACAGACAATTTGGACAGACAAATATTGGTCTTGTAAAACCCGCTGCTTCCCTCTCACAAATTCATCATGATGAACAAGAAGTGCTCTCATCTCTTTTCTCTGTATTTCTCGCCCATGTAGTTCATGGCCCGAGTTCTTCCTTCATGTTCTAATCATATAATCATCAAAAGCAACGCGCCCTTCCTCTCATGTTAACCCCGATTCTGATTCACATTTGCACTCTAAGCACTTAGTCCTCATCCATAATTACTCCCTCGAGTCAAGGTACTTATAAATGTGTGTGTGTGTGTGTAGACACCGTCTAGTCTCTGTTTACCTGGACACAAAATATATTGTCAAATTGTATTGATTCCCCCAAAACTGGAATTTTAAATGTCGAATATAATTAATTCTGTTCCCTCCATTTCTGCACTATCTCTTTCTGCTGGAAAACTGGAAGGGGCGGGTACAACTAAAAGATTGTATTTAGTCATGCAAGTAATATTTATAATCGCATATTTCCATTCTGAAACAAAGTCATTGTCTGTGAATGGTTTATGGAGAAAGTCGAGGCTCCCAAAATGCCGAACTGATGGACAGCGCAATTAATAACAATTGAAATGTTTGTATGTAAGGAGGGCTGCTTGTGTGTGTGTTGTTGGGTGCGTATTTATGTAGAGTTTGGTGGTGAATTGTGGTAAACTCTTCGGCATCCTTTATTAATGTTGCCTGGAGAGGGAAATGGCAATGTCTTTATTACATATAAATTGGAGGTCCCTCTTCCTCTGTTCCCCTCTTTCTCTCTCCATTCATGTTGACTTGATGGAAAAGCCGGGTTTTTTGCGATGACTTATAATCGATAGTCTTGTTGAGGAGAGAGATAGTTCCTCTCTCTCCATTCATTCCAACTAATTACTTATTATTACCGGCAAAACATTGTATTAGTAAGTTAGTAGACCTTCCCATACACCCACCTCCCCCTCTTTCTCTCCAGTGTACAAGCACTTTCCTCCACACACACACACACTTCTTCTTCTGTTGTTCATTTGGGAAATGACATGGCACACCACAAATAGTCATAGCCAAAACACTCTGAATGTGTGAAGCTCATTAACAATTCTGGCACTTGGACATGTCTCAATCCCTTTCTCTCTCCCTTTTCCCGAAACTGATTCAATAAATCCAATGACGACTCAACTCGCAGTCTACACAGTCGAGATAGACTGGTAATTATGTGACATTGAAAGTTTAATTAGGAATGAAAACTCTTGGTTCCAAATGAAATGGAGAGTTGCGAATTTGAATTAAACCTCAAGCACATGCCATGGGATTGGACAGACATGTGTCGATGAGTCTCAAGCCAATTTTCCATACTTCATACTGACACCCGAGGGGGATTACGCAATGCTATTGCTATGATATGTGGAGGGGGAGAAGAGGAAGGAGAAATTCAATTTGTCATCTTTTGTGGTGAGAGTCACATGGCAGGGAAAGCGGATGGAAGGAGGGAGAGGATGAAATTTCCAATACTCATACACAAAAAGACACAAAGTGAACGTGGAGATTTGTTTTCTTTATGTTGACTGAAAGGTACTTAAATTTTGAAATTCTCCAGAGGAGAAGGATGCGGAGGAGGGAAAATTGAAAGCTGCATGTGGTACACAAAGAGAGAAAGAGTTGAACTCCAGTCAAGTCACAATTCTCGAGTTAAGCAAATAGAGAGGGAGAGGGAAGAAACGACAGTTTCCAAACTGAACTTGGCCTTCCTCTTCCCCCTCATTCTGAGGAGGTGGAGGAGGAGGAGAAGAAGAAGAGAGACAGACGGAGGGAAAGGAGAATTGGGATTCCATTGCATTGCTATACACACACAAGCACAAACTCACTCGGAGGGACAAGTTGACTGACTGAGTGTAGGTAGAACCTTATTTTCCGTCCTCCTAACTGAATTTATTTCTTTAGTGATGCAGACGCAGTGAACCAACAAAAGAGTGTTTCTTTGTCCAATGGAGAGAAGACCGTTCTCCTCCTCCTCCTCTTTATTCACTCCCGTTTGTACATTTCCCCCTCCAGGAAAAAAAGATTTTCACCAAATACAGGGAGCAATGTCTGTGTAGAGTAAGAATGGACTTGTGAAATGAAAAAAAGAACACTTTTTTCCCTCAGTTGCATCACACTCTCAGTTCCTATCCTCTCTACATTTCTCAACGCACACGTGGCGAGGCTGTGGGACAGAGGGATAGTCCAGCAGACTGTGGATTTAAGTAGTAAGAGAGGAAACCAGTATTCAGGGTGAATTTTCTCACAATAGAATAGCCTGATACTGAGTAATCTGAACCCATGGTTGGGAAAATTGTTGAAGACTACCTTTACTTTTTTTCCAATTCTTAGGTTTTCCTCTTATACACTTTCTCCAACTCCTTTTTCTATCTAGCAAAATTTTTTTTCTGGGCTAAAAATTCTCTTCTTCAACACTTTCAGCCATCACAATTCCACCAGTTCAAAAGGAGTCACGGCTACAGAACCATGTGTGTGTGGATGAGAGAGAGAGTGTGTGTGTGGGCATTGTGGGGTAAGAGCTTTAGGTGTCAACCAATCTCCTTTCTTCGGCCGTCTAGCCTCCTCTATGGTAAGCCACAAAAACGACAGGAGAGACAGGGAGAAATTGATCCCTCGAGTCTCATTCTATACCATGTCGTTTCTCCCTCGTGTATGGTGTACGTGGTGAGAGAAAGAAAGAAAGCGCACATATACATTTATATGTAGAAAAAGAACATTTAAACGGCGTGTATGGGGAAACATAGGGTGAGAAGACAAGGTCCTCTTTAGCCACAATAAGGACTTTTGCGTGTGTGGTGTCAGTCCAAAGACACTTTCTCCTAAACAAAAATTCTTAACGAGAGTCGGGGACCGTTAAAACTTTCCCTTTTTTTTCTTTCATCCCCTTTGTATTTTTGTGTATAAAATATGTACGTGTGGTTTTAAGCTGTTGTTACGGAGAAAGGAAAGAGAAAGCCAAGGCTACTGCTACTGTTCCTAATTAGATTCAATTAGAGGCAAAGTCAAATTTTTCAAGTGGTTACAGTTGAGTTGGGTTCTCCATTTTTTGTTTTTGTTGTCTCTCTTTCTCTCTCTCTCTCTATTCTTTCTTTCAGCCTGTCATTTAGAAACTAACCCACTTTCTCCATCTCACTAATTGCAGCTTTAAAAGGAGAAAAAGAGGAGAAAAGCTTGAGTAATTACGACGTTTTTGCTGACAAAAACATCCGGCTTGGTTAAACTCACTCCTTCACCACTATAAGTCAACCCATTTCGGATTTCAAGGGAGAATGTTGGATAAAATTTTGGTTCAACAATTCTTCACATTGCATTATTTCCATTGGACTTTAGTCTTTTCAAACAAAGCTAGTGAGTTGAGAGGAAGATTGTAAAGTTTTCATTGTCATTAAAATAATAATTTAGAGACAAACTTTTCCATCCTTTTCACCACCCTACAGTATTTCAGCCATACTTTAACTGGAAGTCCTTAAGCCTGGCTTCATATTTCATAATTCAGAGAATCCGAATGTAAATGGAGTTTATTCTTCTCGAATCAGATCGGATCAAAATTTAGAAAAGACAAAAAAAAACTTTTTTTTCTTGTACGTATTTTTTCAAATCCTCCTCTCATGTAAGAATAGAAGAGGAAAAGTGAAAGTATTCAGAATTCATGAGGAGAAAGAGTTGAATTTAAAACAAGGTTTGAGATTTCCTCAAATCGTTCTTTCGCCTTTCTTTCAAAGATGTGAAAAAGAAAGCCGGACTTTTTTCTTACCTTCCTTCACCGGATTCGGATTGTATTTGCACGAACATGTCTTGGATTACTTTTTATTCCATTTTTCATATTTTAATCATTTCACTTTTTCTCTGTGATCTGGAGACGAGTGTTTTAATTCTCGGCTTGTGTTACAATAAATAGTACTGGGAGTTTTTTGCATTAAACTTGTTAAATTTTGACTAGTACTAAAAAACCTGATTTTACTTTAACAGAGACTAAAATAAATAGGATTTTAGAAAACAATTTGTAATTAAATATTTATCTAAATCTTGAGTGAAAAAAGGGATTTACATTAGAATTAATAATTCATGTCTTGATCCTAAAAATGTAAGCTCAGCTTATATAGAAATAAATTATCCAAGTATTATCTGACTGACTTTATCACATTTAAAGTGGAGGATTTAAATCATTTTCCAAATTCGCGTAACATGATTTTAAAACCTTTTTGTCATCGAATAAAATATAAATAGGAACGATTTAATCCGAGCAAATAAATATGTGAAAGTTGGCAGCTGTTTCTCCAACTATTATGAAAAAATGAATCAACAGAGGAACCTCATAACCCACGATTCTCCAGCCTTTCGCTCTTAATCTGAGCGCATCTGTTTCCCCTGAAACACCCACACACCCACAACTTAAGGTAAATTGGTATGTATGGCGGTCACAACCAAATGATTATGACCGGGTGGAACGTTGGCGAAGAATTCGGTTTGGAAATCTGAATATCAGAGTTTATTGGGAGGAGGAGGGAGGACTGTTGTTTTTATTTCAATGATGATGAGACAATGCTCATAAAATGGGATGATAATGAAACATGAAAGAGGATTCGTGGGGAAGGATGAATACTAGCCATTTAGCATCATTGCCATGTTTAGCGTAGACTCTCTCTCTCTCTCGTACCTCTCTCACTTTCTCTCGCTCTCGCTCGCCTATAAAACACACGGCATGGGTAGAAATAGAAAGACTTGAATTTCTATGGCTTTTTGTGTGTATTCTTACGGCTCTCACGGGGCTTTCCACATATACACACGCTCACACAGACAATGTCTCCCTCTCCTTTCACTCGACAATAATGATAATAATAATATTATTATGCCTCCACACAAAATGTGTGTGTGTCGTTCAACATGACTTTGCTATGCAGAAGCTAAGCCGGCAAAAGAATATGGATCCAACATCCCATACTTTCTCTTTTCCTGTCTCTCTTTCAAAAACCCAGAGAGAGGGAGAGGGAGAGGGAGAAAGCACACAACTTTCTATTGCTTTGACTGTATGTGTGTGTATGGAACTTTTAAAGGAAGTTAAAACAATCGATCGTAGGAGGATACTACTCACTATGGGCTGAATACACACTACACAGTCATACTGCGTACAAAGTACATGACCGACTGACTCCTCACTCTCCTACGCAGAGTCCAATAATCTACTCTACATGCATCCCATCAACCAGGCACCAGAAATGTGCTTTTCTCTATCCCTATATTTTGAAACAATGAGGAGAGAAAGTCTTCATTGCTATTTTTTTGAACCCGACACGCATCTCTTCCCATCCCATTTCCCTTTGTACTTTTTTCCGCGAAAAAATTATTTGTAGCTTTCTTTCTCTACACGAACAAACACACAAAATTATTCCCTCCTTCCATCTCTTTATAATTTTCTCTCCTTTCTCTCCCCTTCTTTTCTGTGTAGGAAGTTCATTTAAATGAACATAATTCATTTTCAGTGAAAATTCCGAGAAAGTTGGCTATGGATTTAATTTGACCTCAATCCCCCCTCAGATAACTTTTCCATTCTCACTAATTTTAATGAAAGGAAAACATTGCAAAATTGACCACGTTTGTCCTTGTCTCTACTCTATTTATAATCTGTCATTTAACCCGCCATCGCCCAAGCATGACCAGCCTTTTAACCTATGACCAGTTTACTCGTTTCTCTTTCTCTGTCTGACTTTCTCTTCTCTCTCTCTCTTGTACTTCTCTTCCCTGAGACTCTCTCCTATCAAAATCAACCAAAAACAAATAACGAGACAAGGAAGATAAAAGGAAGGAAAAGGCAAGGAAATGTTTGAATAAGAAGTTAGACGTTCTGCATTTCCCTACAATTACTCAATGTTAAAATAGTTTGTGTAGTCTCCATATCTGTTTGTTTCTCTCTTTCTCTTTCTCTGTCTGTTCCTCTCTGTGTGTCTTTACTCTGTGTCCTTTCCATTCCACAGATTCACTCGCCAATTATGCACTGCAGTAAAGTAATCCATGGTTGCCAAGTCGCTTTCTCTTCTCATTCCTTTCCTCCCACGAATTCCCTTCTTAATATATTCTACTCTCTTTCTCCACACACACAGCGTGAGAGTAAAAGCATCAAGAAAATGCACGAGAGTCTAGTTACACACACATACATATATGTATATACTGTGAAGGAAGAGCATGGGTCAGCTTCAGTTCACAACTTGAAGGAAGGTTGAAGTGAGAGAGAAAGAGAGAAAGCAGATCGTAAAGTCGCTTTATATTCTTTGCTTTCTCCTCATCCCTTGCCACATCGAGGGTTCAAAAAGACTGCCCTTAGAATTGTAAGTTTGGATGTATCTACTGTAATTTAATATTACACATTTCTCCATCTCTATGTACACACACATTCTCTCTCTCTAACACCACCACTTTCACACTGCACAGCTCTTTATTTCTTCAATACTATGGCCTCACTCCCGACTCACTCTGTAATAAAGTTTACATGCATGTAAGTAAAAGAAGAAGGGACCAACATGATAGTAGCCAATGCGCTTTCTTTCACGTGTAAGGATATCCGAGATAGCATTTCATAGAAAGAACAGAGGAAGAGAGGAAGTTGAGAAATCTAAGAGGAAAAAGAAGTTTCGAAGTTCACTTTGTTAATGGGCTTCATTTAAATTGATTTGATGCGGCCACCGTGCCGCTCTCTCATCACAGATAGAGAGAGAGAGAGAGAGAGAGAAAGGAAAAGCCTCAGATCAACTCCGGGAAAGATTATCAAGACTTTGAGAATAGAAGGCACTCACACAAACACCCACTCCACACACACATTTATATACTGAACTTACCTTCCTATCAGTAGAGGTAGTTAAGCTGGTGGAGGATTATCTTTTATCGATGAAGAAGAGAAGAGAGAGGATGGAAAACTTTGGTTAAATATTATCCCACGGCCCGTCACCACACACCCATCCACACACACACGTAAGAACTTGCAGGAGAGAGATCTCGGCCTTTTTATACACTCTTCTAGGTCAGGAGGGTAGAATAGTCGACCAAAAACTCCATTTCTATCTCCATTAAGCAATGTTCATGGATTCAATTTTGCCCCAGCCTACATAACCGTGTGTGGAGGGGTGTGTGTGTGTACTATACATACTGCCTGATATTGGTTTGGAGCCTTCAAAATCTCACACGGCCGTTCTCCTCTCTTAGACCGGAACTTTGATGCGGATACTCGACTCACTCTTGGATTATTTACTCGGTCAGTCGGCTACGACCACCGCTTGAAATAGTTTCGCTCTGCTCTCTACCTCTACCCTAGATAGTAGTTAGGCTAGGCTAAGCAATGGAGATGGCGGAGTCGAGTGGAGAAAAGGAAGAACTCAATTTATTGAGCTGATTCAAAATTGTACAAAAAGCTTTCTCTCCTCCTTTTCACTCTCTCCCCTCCTCTCCAGTTATTCTCCACTGCATCCAAAATGCTTCAAAATCTCATTCACCCGCACTCACTCACTCTCATTGTTTGCTCAATGGGTTCGTATCTTGTACAGAGTTGGCAGATTGTAATAATAATTTGAAAACGTGGATGCATGCATCCTTGGTGCAAGGAGGATGGAGAGAAAGCAAAGGAGAAATAATCCATGTTTGCCCTATTTTCTTGGCAACCAGACAAAAGTGGGGAGAGAAAGCGAAAGACAGAAAGTACCTCCGTACGTAAAGAAACCAAACACACACACCGACACAGCCCCCTTTCACACTTGGCTCAGTCATTCAGCCTTTAATCCAAATTCCCCGTACGTCCCAACCTCCACTATTACCCGTTCCCTTTCTCCCCTGATGAAGCCGGGGTACGGGATGAACCATAAATGAGGAGGGAGCTAAAGATTACGCATCATTAGCATCATCATCATGTGCGACTTTTGTTGTTTTTACCTCCCCTCTCTCACTCTCCTTGTCCCTGGGAAATCCCAATTATCCTAAACGGAGAGAATAATTGCCAATTTGACATAAATGCAGTGCAAAGATCCTCTCCTTTTGTTTACCCTGTACATGAAGAGGAGAGGAATTAGCGGGGAGAGGAAGAACATTATCCTTGTGTGTGTGTGTCGTCTGTCTGTCTATCCCGCCTTTGCGTGTGCTCTCTCTCCTTCCTTTCTGTGTATCTGTGTGTATACATCATGACCGGAAAATGACAAGGAGAAAGCTGGAAAGTGTCTACAAGGTAAAATTTTATATGAAAGAAAGGTTTAATGAGGAGCTCAATGACTCTAATGACACTTTTTTGTGTCATCCTGGAAAAGAGTCGAGTTGGGGAGGAGGTAAGAAAAGGGTGGAGAAACTGTCGTCGTCTCCCCAGCACACACACACACTTCTCTTCTCTATTTGACATTTCTTTTGTCTTGAAACTGTTCAAAAAGAGTGAGAAAGGAAAGTGAGGAATTTCATATTTTGAGCCCCATGGTTGTAATGTATAATGACTATGCAGTCTAATATAATATAAGATGACTTTCTTCAGGCTGACAAGTCCGCGCTCCATGAATGACAGAGAGGGAAATTAGGTAGAATTTCAAATATGAGCAAAGAAGTAAATGCACTTATAGACTCGGCAATCATGCAGCTCTTTCTCTCTCACCCTGTGTGTGTGTCTGTGTGTATCTTCCTCGCTTAGTGAACAGACAGGACTGAGCATCACATCTCGTGTCTCCTTTCACTACTGCTTCTCGTCCCTCCTCCCTGCTATTACCATGGATAATAATATTAGAGCATATGCATAAAATGTGTATTAGGTAGTCACAAATAAAAGCAATTTTCTCTCTAATGTCTACACTAACGGCGTATACCCTGTACATCTCCGTCTTTCCCCCCCTTCACTCACTTTCTCTCTCTGTCTTTCTTTATCTTCCTCGTCATCCAAGATCCTCCAGTCTTGACGACCTTAATAATCCTTGTCGTTAACTGTCTGTCCTCACAAATTACAATCAATGAATTCATTACCTTTTAAATTATGTACGTTTCAACCTTCTCTCTTTCTCTTTTGCACGAGTACGTCCTGACTGACTGACAACCTCCAACCTATCCCCATGCACTTATATCCCTTCTCATTCCTTCATATTTTCTGGTGCTGAAAAAAAAGAAAAAGTTTTTAATTTCCAAAAATGACTTTTCTCCTTCAAAAGCGTGTAAGAGAAGAAGGGAGAGACGCTGATATAGCTAATTGTTTCTCTTTATGTGTAGTATAAATAGCAAGGCAATTACTGCAAAATGAGCTCCTCTTCTTTCTCTCTCTCTCTCTCTTCATTTCGTGTGGGACAAGTGGCGATGTATATTTTTATATTGTGTGGCCGCTTTCATAATCTATCCCTTCTGAGAAATGAATGGAGAGAGTAGAGGAGCTAAGCTAATTATTATTGATCGTCTCCTCGTCTCTGTATGTACAATGGCCATGCCTTTTTTATATGATGAGCGCCCACTTCCCAACACCATGTCAGCCTCAACTTGTGCATGACTAATGGGTGTAAAGTGGAAGGGGAAGAAAAAGAGGAAGAAGAGTCTTGGTCTTAAATTATTAATTTTATTATTGCCACCGTGTATACTCATCAATAGACGGGAAATGAGGCTTATATCAAATATAGAACATGAAAAAGCCAAAAGAAAAGAAAAGAAGAGGAAAAGAGAACGAGATTCCCGGAGAGAGAGAGAATGTAATGTAAATTATTACACGATAACCAACACACAGGATTATCCTTTTCTCTCTCTCTTTCTCCATCTCCCTCAGAAGCTTAGGAGAGAAGAAAGTAGAAAAAAGGCACAACAGACACTCAGCCACTGTGTTATGTGTGTGTGTGTACTGGGCTGTTCAAAAAGTTGGAGTGCTCATGTGCAATTTCTGGAATTCAGAGCATCTCCCTGGGGAAATAAAATAATGAAATCGCATCAATACATACAATATACTCTCCACTTTCCCTCGCTTTATCTCTCCCGCTCTCTCTTCCACTACTACTGCTGTGTGTGTGTGTGTGTGTTTGTGTGTCGTTGTGAGGAGGTACATTCAAAATAGAAAATAGTCGAGAGACTGGATGTGTGTGTGTGTGTGTTGGTGGTCGTGAGATTTATTACAAGCTTAGAAAATACATTTTTTCAAAAAAGACTTTCTCTCCCCTCTGACACACACACAGTGACACACACATACACTCTGGGAGGGAG
This sequence comes from Pygmarrhopalites habei, assembly GCA_009870185.1. NCBI lineage: Eukaryota > Metazoa > Arthropoda > Collembola > Symphypleona > Arrhopalitidae > Pygmarrhopalites > Pygmarrhopalites habei. The sequence continues at coordinate 75,985 of WJFB01000098.1, forward strand.
AGGAGTGAAGGCCTCAAGAGCGGCAGGAGAAGACGAATCGCGATATTTTTGTTTAGTGACAAAGTCGCCCTCGTCTATTCTAGTCAACCATGCATGGATCCATTTAAACATATTAGACTCCCGTCACAGTTTCTGCCTGTGAAAATTCTTCCAGCTCCAATTTCCCTCCTTTCTCTCTTTCATAGCCCAAGTTTCCCTTTAACCGATACGGAGGAGGGGAAGGAAGGGAGGGGGTTAGGAAAACCGCAAAAGTCCTCTGCTCTTCCCTATCAGCATCTCCGTGGCTTTTTGATGTGGCTGCTGGCTGGCTCCCTTCCTTCAGTTTATGTATGGCCCTGCAAAAGACACACAGACACACTCAGCCAGAGAGAAAGGGAATGAGAGGGAGAGGCACTCACAAGTGGGTAATATCTTTGTGGCAACCCGGGACTCTCCTTGTGTGAGTTTGTGTGCTCTCTTCAACTCTTGTCTCGTAATAATATCAATAATTTCATCTTGTCTCTGTCTGTAAACTGCCCTACTTATGAGCCCCAGTCTTGACAATTTCCATTTCATATTTCCCATGTGCTTCTCCATATATCGTGGCTCTCATGCCCTCAAATTCATGTATTTATATGAGGAGTGTAGACGGAGTATCATGTTAGTGGTGGCAAGTTGATGGCAAGATGAAATTCTCCAGATAAAAGAGTCTCTACACTTTCTCTCTTCTCGCTTTCTCTTTTCTCCCATGGAACAATGCCTTTCCTCCTCTCCCGTCCTCAAATTCCTAGTTCAAAATGGAAACTATAAAACGTTATCAAAATCAAAATTACGCAAGAGAGGTTAACCTCCCTCTTCTGGCCTGACCCCGGCCATCTCCTCCCCCCAAAAGTGTATGTTTTATTATTGCACGAAAAAAGCACTTTGCTCCACTCATTCTCACTTTCCTCCCAGTCATTTCCTTTTTCATAAACTTCAGCTGGGGTATTTTAAAGACAGGGTTTTGGTCTCCTGGGGATCCCCTCGAAACAACAACAAAAAAAATCACAGCGAAATTACTCAAGAATCTCTCTCAACTCTATACTCAACGTACCCAACTTTTGGCCAGTTTGGAAATTCTCTCATAATTTTAATGCACCTTCTTTCCCTTTCCTGGAGAGCTTCCTCCATCTCTTCCATTTTGTGTGGCGTGTGTGGTCTGTCATCATTCATTATTCACGAAAGGAAATAAAAGTGAGTGTGGGAGAAAGAAAGGGGGGTCTCGAAAATGTGATGTGAGAAGAATGCTGATGATTTGACTCTAGTCATTCTTGTGAGTATGTGGCAGGGGAGAGAGAGAGAGAGAAAGAGAGAAAGGAAGGGAAAGTGGAAGTGGGTACAATTAAAAAACTTATGAGTCTTTACCTAGTTTTTTTATAGGCCGAGGTTGGGTGGAGGAGAGAAAGACGGAGATTTTCTTTGGGAAATGCACTTAAAATTTCTCATCAACTCTATCTAATTATTCCCCAAGAGAGAACGTCTTCACCTTCCATTCTCCCTGTTGCCCTTACCACCTTCAATCCAATGATAATTGCCAATAGTCCAAAATCGTAAAGTTTAAGATAACCAATAACAAGAATTTCCACTTACATTACTCCTTCCAGATTACTCCCTCTGTTTTATATCTGTATCTTTATCTCCGTCTCTCTCTCTCCATCCTTCACCTTTCTCTCTCTCCTTCTTTCATGGGCTCGTAAAAAATGGGAGAAAACAAACAAAAAGATTCTTGGACCTTTTTTGAAATTAGAATTTTATGTCTGTTCGAATAGTTCAAGGGAAAATGCATTTGAATTAATTTTACAGTGCATTTCCTCTCCAATTTCAAATGCATGGACAATGACTGTTCCCCACTCATAAAATTTCACTCTGAAGAAATGAGTCCGTGTGTTTGTATGTGAATACAATAGTATGTATGCTGCTCTGTGCATTTTGAAAATTTGACGAAGGAAAGAAAGATAAATTTGAAATGATTAAGAACTAGGGAAAAGGTTTGTACAAAATGGACAGAAGAGACAAGTTGAAGTGTCAAGGTAAAAATAGATTCATTTCAATCAAATGTATTATGAACTGACCCAGGTGACTCATTTCTCGCCAAATGAATAAAAAGAGAGCTGAGGGAGCCACTTGGAATTCTAAATGAGGAGTAGGGGCGGGGGATATGCTAATTTTAATGATGACAGGAGAAAAGTGCAGGGATGCAATTTGACTGAGCAGTATTCTCAACAGTAGTCGCTCAACTGCTGTCGCAACTTTATGCCGGTTGGTAATCACTCTTTAAATGATGAATATTTAAGTAGATCTTAATACTGTCACAAAAGTCTGTTCTGGTTCACCCGGGTATTCTCCAATCCACTCAGAGAGCGGCGGGGAAGGAATGATGCTCTTAGAACTGTCCATAAAAACTTAATTTTCGGATTAGGTGCAAGAACTTCTTTTTACATCTCATCTAGAGTTGTAGGGCATGTTGAGGGAAAGAGAGACTCCTTTAGAAATCTAGAGTAAGAGAGGAAGAAAGGGGGAGGAGAGGGAGTGGAAAGAAGCTGTTAGAGATTGGGGTTAATTGTTGTAGAATGAACATGATTATGTATGTACGAATTCACCCTGCCCTCCAAAGTGGAGAGGAGAATAGAAGAGGAGGGACGATACTCCCTAGAGCTACAGCTTTCATTTTACATTTCTTTACGATTACACCATCCTCCTCTTTCTCTCTTCACACTTTTAAAGTTTCATACACATGTATCCATGTAATTCTCCTCCTCCTCCTCGCTTAGCATCCACATCCTCCTCACCCCAAGTACTCATGTGTACACTGAAACTCCATTATTTATTTTATCCTTACCACACCACTTTCCTTTAATTCCATTCTTAGTCTGCCCTCCAGTCCCTCATTCTTTCATCCTTCCACGCACCGTCACTTTCACCATTTCCAACCTCTTCCACTCTCCTTCGTCTCTCTTCTCTTCGAAACACTCTTCTGCCCTGCCCTGCTTCATTGTCATTGTCAGCTGGTTGGGCAAAAATTGCAAATTGGCAGTCAAAGAAAAGTAATTAATTTGATGGTCTCGATCTCCCTGTACAATGTACATGAGTGTCCGTGTGTGAATGTAAATTCAAAAGAAAGAACAAAAATTAATACGGGGATTTTTGATTAATTTGCACCCAGAAGAACGAAATTTTCATTAGAGTGTTCCTACGACTCCATAAATTACAGAGACAGCACACACACACAAGATGGGGAATTGACGGCTGACAAGACCAGTCACGAACTCCCAGGTATAGGATAAAAGGTATGAATTGTACCATTTATTTTCTCTTTTTCATCCGATTTAAAATACAAACGGAGGAGGAGGAAGAGAACGAAGGGAAAAAAATAAATTTTACAATTTCCATTCCACACGTTCAGATTATCAAATTGGGACGGAGGGGAGTCTTGATTTATTTGAGTCCGCCGCATGTGTGCTTTTTGTTTATTCCCATGATTATCTCTTGGAAAGTGCGTTTGGGAAAAAAAATTATTTAAAGCTTCTCCTCTGAAAACTTTCACTGAACTAGACTAGAATTTTCTGCGGAGACACGCACGGAAAATTCATGGATATTTTTCTTCCTCATCCTCCAATCTTGTTGCTCCCTTCCCCCAACTTCTTTTGGGTGGCTTAAAGGATTCCATGCTTGTTGAGCAGTTGAGTGGTTGAGGGTGAGTGTGGAAACCCTTTTAAAATTCACAGTTCCTCCTTTTTAAATTTGTTGTGAACCGGCTTTATTTGTGTTTAAATACTGAGGTAAATAGGGTGTGATTTTTTATTGATTCTACACCGCAAACTGTGCTGTAATTACAGAAGTAGACTGTGAGAGGATGGGAGTAAACATGGGGATCATTTTTCTTTTTGGCAAAACGTTCCCTGCCACAAGCCCAGTACAAACTGAACTGAGGCAGGAGTAGTTGAAGTGTAAGCACGGAAGTGTAAGTAGATCTGATGTAAGCATAACATTTACAATCAACTTCAGATTGCCTCTGTGTACTACTACTGTGAGGAGTGTAGTGTACTGTGCGTGTGTGTGGCTTTTTCGTGGATTTAAAGGGAGGACATGCTGACGACGCTTGTCTCTCTCTCCCTCTCTCATGTGTGTGTGTGTGTGTTTCTTGAGTCTCAACCAGTACCGTTGACATGGGAGTGAAGGCCCGATTTTGTGCATCTCTCTCTCCTCTCTGATAATAAATCATCATGTCGTTGGGATCCATTTATATATAAGCATGACCATTTTTCCTCCGCTCGCCTCCCCACCGAGTTATTTATGGCCCGTTTGTGTGTTCCATGCCCGGGAAAATAGGGACGAAGACCGAAAGGAGAATGGACGCTTTTGAAAAAATACAAGAATTACATGTAAATCCTTGGTTCCCCCCTCCTCCTCTTCTCTTCTCTCTATCTTGTTTGCCTTTTGAATACATTTATCGGGGCGATGTAGTCGGAGAGAGAGGGACAACATTACTCATGTAAATACGAGAAGAATGGACGGGAGAGAGGGAGAGTCATGTGGGGGTGGCTGGCTGAACAAATACATGGAAAAAAGCTTGTTTCACCTGCAGGCGTACACCACCGACGAGACGACTCAAGAGTCACAATTTTGTTTGCTCTGCCTTTATGGACTTTTCCCCATTGATAGTCTAAATAGCCATTTGGATAGTGGGTGAGAAACTTGGCCTCTCTCTCTCTCTCTTCTTTCTATTTGTACCAATCAAATCTCAAGGGGAAAATTTCTATAGAGAGAGAGAGAGAGTGAGCATGTACGTATGTGTACATGGGAACATGGACAAACAATACGAGGAAATGTGTCAACTGTCAAGAGGGAGAGGAAGAGTGGCAGATTTTGATCAAGTTGAATGATATGCTCGATGCTGTTGGCAATTTGATTTTCAATTCATATTCATTTCCTCTCTCTAGCTTTTCCCCTCACTCCAATTTTCCATGGCCTACTATACTACGCGTACTAGGACCACCAACAGGAAAACACACACACGTATTGTATATGATGGAGGGAGAAGGTGAGAAGTGCGTGAGTTTGTGCCTGTGAGGGTTCCTGATTGCCTCCGTCAATATTTCCATCCTATCAATCCCCCCAGTGCCGACTCTGTCCCCTTACATTCTACGCTCTCTATTCGGTGTGTGTGTTTGTCTGTGAATAAATGTCGAAATTATTCCTGTTCCCAGAGTGAAAGAGAAAAGATAAGGAAATTGACGAGGGAGGAAAGTCAGGGTCATGTTCACACTTTTCTATATTGTGTGTGCCGTGTGTGTGCTTCATCCGAGTAATTTTGATGTATCCTTCACTTTCCCCATTTTCTCTCTTTCCTTCTCTGGGTTGTTGTGTGGTGCGGGCGTGTGAATTTTGTTTATCACGTTCGAGCGCTCAAGTCATGCATAAAAAATGTAAATAGAGAGATCCTATCCATCGTCAAAGCCAAGGCCAGAGCTAATGCCCTGAAAGGAGATGGCAGCCAAAGGAAATATTTTGACGAGACAGAGTATTGACGGAGAGAGAGAGAGAGAGAGAAAGACGAGGAATTTTTTACAAGCATTTAATTTCCTGCACGTGTAAAATGCATAAGCAGTCAATCAATCTTCTTCATCTGTGCCTCTCTTTCTCTCCTCTCCGCTCAGCTGTCATTCAATGGAACAATCTCTTTGAGAAATCACTCAATTTTTTTTTATCTTTTCTCTTTCATTCTCCCCGCCAATCCTTCGAATAATTGAAAAGGTTATTTGTTTGTAGGTGTTGTAGTGCCCGCATTTCCGCTGTACTGCATAAATATAATTGACCCTTGTTCAGCCCCCAGGTTTAATTAAATCTTCAGCATGCGAGGATAATTGTGTGGATATGAAGGGAAGGGAAGTGTGGGTGCGTTTTTATGTTTTGTTTCAAGTTTTTCATATCACCAGGTGTTATTTGCAATGAGACGAGCTTACATAAATGCAAGTTGGGGCCAATTATGGGTTACATCATTCACTAAATAGATAAATACGCAGAATTTCTCATACTTTCTACTCCCCTCTCTCTCGCATTGTAGAGGGAAAGAAGAGAGAAAAGCAAGTGAAAAAAATAACACGGGAGAGAGAAAAGGGAGGAAAAAAAAAGTTTTGGCTCTTCCAACTTGTTCCTTGTTTACCTCTCTGGATCCGGAAGCAAGAAAAAAAACAATTTCCTTGGCTTGCTTTCCCAACCTCTTCTCTCTCTCTCTCGCTTTCTCTCTACACGGCTGCCGTTGGCGGTGCAGAACGAATTGAAGGCAAAACTTTTTTCATTATCGAGCTAAATCAGTTAATTTGTCCCGCTTTCTCCCTATTCTACACATTCTCCAACTCTTCCTAGACACACTCACTCTCCTCTCGTTCACAAAACACAAAGAGAAAGCCGCCAATGTGATTTCTACTCGTACTTTTCTCTTGTAGGTTAGTAGTCATCTCAATTACTTCATTGTACGCTCTTCATTCCCTCCTACTTTCTTTTGTATGATCCCGGATTGCGAGTCTGACGTTCCCTCTTTTGCTCCATTTTAAAATCCATTTTCATTTCCCTCTTCATCTCCTCCTCCTCCTCCTCCTCCTGTGGTTTACATAGGGAAATGAGGAGGGAGGAGGAAAAGTCAACTTTTTAACAAGTCGTAAATTGTTTTATGAGTAGTAATTATAATTAGAAATTAGAGAATGGAAAATGAAGGGAACAGAACTGCGTAATTGCGTACAATTTTTATATTCAAAATTCCCTCTCTCAGAGATAGGGAGGAGAGAAGAGAAAGCTTAGCTGTGGGTTTTATGGCACTATAAAAAAGTCCTATTATACACAGAAAAGAGAAGGATGCGTGGAGGGTAATGAGATATTACAGAGTTTGGTAGACACAGAAAAAAATGTGCCATTTTTCATTCCAACCAACCCACAAATGCACACACTACACCCGACAGAGAAATGGACAGATATAGGGCAGTGGAGGATGCAGAATACAATGTGGGGAAAGGGGTGGAAGGGAAAAGCTGATGAGAGATGAAGACGACTTTGTGGTTACTTAATTAAATTAGAAACTTCTTTTTACGTCCCTGTTCATCCAAGGAATGGAAATGGAAGAGAGGAGAGGAGAGGAGGAGAAAAGATGAGGGAACAAGTGTGCGTTTTTGGCATGTGCGCCGCAATTGAGTCGGTCTCATTATCAGTCAGCTCTTTTCGTCTATTTCTTTCCTTCATTACAGTGGCAGTCAGAGCGAGAGAAATAGAGAGAGGAAGATTTTCTTGTTTCATCCTCTCCATTGAATTAAACAATTGCGGATGTCTTGTCTTTGCAAAATTCCAATTACTTTTCTCCTCCTCCTCCTCTTCTTTCCCTATTCTCTTTTCTTATTCGAATTTTTGAGATTCCACACACTAAATTTTTCAGAAATTTTGCGTGGGGATAAAAATATTCCGATGAGGCTGAAGGATGCATAAATGACACATTTTGAATGACCCAAAATTTAATTATGTGCATACAAAAAAACGAAATGACGAAATGTCAATGGAAGTGATATACACCACACACAAAAAAAGGCATTTTTTATGGCCTCAATATAATTGCATGTGCGCAAAATATTTTGTCATATTGCAATATCAAAGAGAATATTTATTTTTCACTTTCTCGACCGATTTCATCTGAGCCCGAATATGCCATGGGATGATGAATTCATTTGCAATATTTGCATTAGAATACATGTTCAGTGTGTCGTGGTTGAAGGATTAGCAGGACAAGGAAATGAGCTTAGGGAATTGTTTCCCTGTGTGTACTCTTGTCGTTTTCGTTGTCGTGCAAAAAAGGGTCAATATTTAATTATGGAATCAAGTAATATTGGCCTATAACCCACACAAATAAACGAAGAGAGAAAGGATAAGACATGATAATTAATGGAGATAAGTTTTCAAGGCAATAGCGCGTGAATAATTAAAAGTGGACTTTCATGTGTCATAAAAAATCAACGGGGGGGGGGGGGGGGGGAAGGGAAAAAGGATTTTTTCGTGTCCTCGTTGATTCACCCAAATGCATTGTGGGGGTCTGAAATGTCCCAATGCAGGGCGGTCATGGGAACATGGGAAGGAACCATAAAGTTGGGGGCTTGTACTTAATTTATGTGGGTCGCTGTTCTGTTGTTGGGTGTGTGTTTGTACTGTATGTGTGTGGGCTACCAAAAAGAGAAAGTGAATGGAAGTGAGTGTGTGTGTGGGCCAGGAAAAAACGGAGTGAAAAGGAAATGGCGAGTTGAACCAAGTTTTCTTAAATAATGAGAGACAGTTGGAGAAAGGAAGAGAGAGAGAGAGAGTGGAGGTTTGTTGGGTAGAATTTATATTGGTCTTTATTAATAATTTAGACGGCCATATTCTGGGGGAATGAGACAAGAGTAGTTAAAGTTTGATTGGACACCGGAGGTTAGACACACTCTGACGCAGCCCCTCCCCCTTCCCTTTCCACATGAAAGTACAATAAGGCTATTAAAGTTGACAACGTGATTCAGCCATTGTTTCTATTCACAGTTCTCCCCGCCTCTCCTCTTAGAAATAAGTCAAACTTTTATGATTATTTTTTCGGGGAGGAGGGAAATTGGGAAAAAATAACTTCTTTTTTTGTCTGCTCTCTGTGACTTACTTTCTCCGTACATTTGTGTGTGTGTGCCCCCTGTTTATACTCGAATGCTTGTACAAATTTGAAGACAGAGAGAAAGAGAGAGAGAGAACTTGAAAATAAATTAATTCTTTTGTCCGCCCACAAACACAATTACAAACAAATGGAGAGCCAGCCACACACACAGTTTCCACATTTTCACTCTTCTGATTTCGAGTCTCGGCTCCAAAATTTAATTTGTTCCAGAGGTGGATAAACATGAATGAAGGAAGAGAAGAGAAGTAGACGGAGGAAATTTCAAAATTTTCGAATTTTGAATTGTGTATTTTGACATATTTAATTTAAATTTGCTTGAGGGGCCAAACTTTATTTCCACATTTTCGTATTAAGAGAGAGAGAGAAAGTTTTTAAAATTATTGAGCAATATTTGCACACAGAGGGCCACAGTGGATAATTTCTGATGAAAGATGGGGAAAACAAGGTTTTCAACTATTCCGAGAATTTTACCCATGATTTAGAAAGTATGCCAGTCCTTGTGGGGAAAGATAGAAATAACAAATTCTGAAAGACTTTCACTGTGGATAGGACGAGATGCAAAGTCTCATGTTCACTAAATTTTATGCCACGTGTCATATTAGAAACTTGACTTGAGTCATGCATACCATCGTTTTGCATTTATTTGATAATCCTGGAATTTCCTGGTCATTGCGATAATCTCAACACGATTCCTGAATTTTGCTCACAGGGTTTCCATTACAAGTCAAAAATTTTTTCTTAGGCAAATTACAACTACATTATCTCAATGAGAGCTTGTACTCTTTACTCATCAAATATGAAGAGTGAAAGGTACTTTCACTCGAAAAAATTAATTGACTCAAACGTTTCACAATTATCATTGCATCATGATTCTCAAAAATAGTTTGACCCCGTTGAACGCACGATGGAGTAAACTTTTATTTTAACTTTAACCGCATTCATGTTGTTGTACCATAATGTGAAGAAATTTGTTGGGTTGTTTACATTCCCCAAAAAATCCATTCGCATAAAGTTTAGCAAAGATAACGAGCAGGAGCCAATAGCTCCCGTCTTTCACGTATCCAACCCTCAGCTTTCTCTCTCTTTCGCTCCTCGCAAAAAAGGATGACAGTTGGCTATTGAGTGATATATGGCGGCCATTGCACAGCCCATCTCATGCATGACTTACATTCCATTAGAAGGCTCTCTCTCTTTCTCTGAAATCCTCCCTTCTTCCTATCAATCATGTTTATGTTGAAATATCAATATATTAGTCATCCTTCCTTACACAGGATACATACTCTCCTTTTCTCATGGAATACCGATTGATACTTCTCCTTCTTGAAGTCTGATCTAATCCATACATGTACATGTCCATGGATGTGTATTTATAGTTTGTCCCTTATATATTTAGTTCAATCACTTTCACTTTTCGACGTTGCTTTCACCAAGAGAGAGAGAGAGAAAGTGGGAGCAAAGGATACAGAGGGATGAGGCTGCTTTTTTTAGAGTGCAGCATGCTATCGACTATAATAATATGATCTTGTTATAACACACACGCATAGACAGACACACAACCAATCTTCATGGCCTGTCCTACAAGCCAGAAAATTACGAGGAGAAGGAGAAAAGCCCATAAATTTTCCCATGTGTCAGAAATGAAGGAAAGAGAAAAACGTTTAGTTCAATGACGTCGTCTTATCAGCTTATTTTTTTAAAAAAAAATTATAATATCATTCATTTTCCAAATCTAGGATTTTATATAAAGAAATGATACAAGGAATTCAATTCATAATTTTCCAAAAAAAAGAATTATGAAAGAACAAAAAGATACCTACATCTTTTCTCAGTCTTCATCCTGATTGGTTGACCATGTATTGACTTTCACCCTAATCCTTCATAATACAGCTTCAGTCAGCATTCTTTTTCTCAACTGACGAAAAGAGAAGGTCATTGACTTTTTATGTAATTTTTCTATTTTTTTGTGAAAAAAATGAATTTCGTTTGATGACGACAGCTTTTCTCCGATTTTAACCCTACGAAATCGTTTTCACCCAATGGTATAGAAATGGCAACTTTTTTTTTGTGTAGTGTGGGATGAAATTTTGATGAAAAAAACCGCAAGATGAACAGCCTGGAAAACGTAGGTTTTTTATTGACTGGCCACACACACACACACCGTAAAAAACAACATGGAACATTTCACAACAGAGGCAGTAATCTTGAGAGGGAGAGAGAGAGAGAAAGAGATGGACGTCGGCAAGTTGATTGATCGTGGAATAGAGAGAGGGAGAGAACGGAGGAAAAGGTGGAGGCTTTTCTTTTTTCTCCAGCATTTTCCTCTCCATGTAGTACACATATACGTATATATTATACAGACACACATGCACATGAGAGTGTGTGTGTAGCATTTCCGTGAGGATAAAGTCGAAACATAATCTAATACATAATAAATGTGTAGACAGAGACCTTCAACTTTCATTACCAATGGCCCTTGTCCACTCCCCTCTCTTCCTCTGTTGTCTCTCCCCTTTTCCCTCCAACTTTCTCTCATTTTTCCCTCAATATGTTGTTTGTAAAAATATACAAGGAATTCAAAAAAACCATTTTTTTGAACATTGCATGCATCGGAGGACACGGAAAGAGAGGGTTTGAATTGAAAATTGTGAATTTTATATTCATTTTATATTCATTTGAATTTTATAATATTATATCTCTATTATCTATCTCATATTTTTTAGTGTGTGTGTGTGTGTGGAGAAATGTAAACTTTTCCATGGAATATGAGAGTATAATGTTTGGAAGAGAAAATATCTGGGGAAAGGAAGGGAAAGGTTCAAAAGTTAGCCATACCTTCACAAACTGACATCCACACACACAAACTGTGGAGACTTAATGGGAATGCGTATGTGGAGAGAGTGAGAGAAAGAGAGAGAGGGGGAGAGAGTGTGTGTGCGTGTTTGTAAGTTTATCTTCTTGACTTAAAGGGGAAAGCTTGGCCGGCCGTCGTATGGATTAAGTTTGAAAGAGCGAATCACCCACGAGGGACCAATTCTATCTACTCTTGATAGTAGAAAAAGGCCAAATTTTTCAACTGGGACTCTGTGAATCAGACAGGAAACCCCGAATGAGCCCATTCTCTCTGTCTACTCCACTCTCCCATCCTCCCCTCCCCGTATGTTAAATGAATGCATACAAACAAAGCTTTTTTTTCTCTCTTACCTTCTCCACTATACATGGTCTAGACAAATATAATATAATAAAAAAAACACACACACACAGACAGGGAATGTGTTGAAAGGGAAAGGGAAAGAAAAGGCACATGATGAGCTCTATAATATTAAATTTTTTGTACACTTTTTCTGAAAGGGGAGACGCCAGTCAGAGTTGAGACGTTCATTGATGTTGATATATTTCCATGTCCTTCTCCATGATTTTCTACATAATTCCCTCCCTATTGATTCCAACATTATAGGAAGGGAAGGGGGAAAAGATTGTCTAACTTCATATTCTTACAGCATGATATTCCATAATAATATCAATCCAACTATCCTTACCTGTGGCTGTTATCCATGTTTTTATTTTGTATTGCCATACAGTACCGTAATAGCTGAAGAAAGTAGGGTCAAATGCTTAATTTTATTCCGCCCTTTCTACATAAAGAGGACCAATTTGATTCACATATTCTTCCCATTTTTTTGGGGTCAAAAGTTTGAAACTCCTTGTTTATACTAAACTTTTATTGTGTGATACTGGACAATATTATTCTGGAAAATCTAACTAGTATTGAAATGAAAGGAGGGGGCTTACAGTCAATCCAGTTGGAATATTATCCAACTTTCAAAAGTTTTTTTCAGCATACACAATTGAACTTTTTCACTTTCTCCTCTCTCTCACATAAACACACATTCTCCTGCACTCTCTTTCTCTACGGAATCCAGAAACAGTGTGAGAGAGAGAGAGCGAGAACGGAGCCAGAACTGGGCCCGTTTCCAAGGCAGTGACATTTCCAATGTTAGGACAACACGAGGAGAGAATTTGAGTGACAGCTGACTCAGCGGTCTCTCACTAGTTTACACATTTTCTCATGTTCTCCTCCCAATGCATTATTCCCACACAGCCTTCCCTTGCATATTGATGAAGTGACGTGTCATCTTCCTTCCTCTGCATCATGTACATGAACAGAAGAGAAAGTGTGTGTCTGTCCGCCGTACAATATATCCTTTACTCTACACTCTAATATGCACACAATGCACTGCCGACAAGTTTCCCTCTCTCTTCCTCTTTTTTTAAACGCCGTGGTAGCAGCAACGATGGAGGGAGGGAGGGAGAGAGGCAGGCACACAGCCTACTTTCTAATTCTTTTGTTCCCACACATTGAACCTGCAACAACAAAACACATGAAAGTTTGAAGCAGTGCTGTCTACTACATTATCATCATCCCCACTCCCTCCACCAGACCCACTAGCCCCTCTTTATTCATATCTTTCTCTCATATGTTGTATTACTGCCCATGGCTGGACACACACACACCTTCCTGGCTTCGGCTTCCATTTCTCCCAACTTCAATTTCAATTTCTCTTCTTCCCTGTCACTCCAGCCCACGCAACTCGTTTTTGTTGTGTAATGCATGACACGGTAGGAAGGGACGAGAGAGAGAGTGTGTGTGTGTGTGTGGAATCTACATGTGATTTTTATACACCAAAAAACTTGACATTTTCTGGGCACGTGGAGCACACCATGTAGATTCAACCGACATGGACAAAAATGGAGAGAGTGTATGTGTGTTTTCCTCATTCTTTTTGTCGTGTCTCTGTAGTCCTTTTCCTTCTCGGTACTTACAGACATAATGAAATATCGGATATAATGAATATGATTGAAAGAAGGGGTTGGAAGAAAGGAGGGGTTTTTTGTAGAGGAATTCTGATAAATTCTCAGACATTCAATTGAACGGTTTTCCCTCATAAATACAAAATGCAAATTATACGCCCCTCTTTTCTCTCCTTTTCTTTTCCTTGTCCAACCATTATGTTTTGTAGGTTTGGTCTCAAATGGGCCATTACAGTATCCTCTCATAGTCAAAAATTGGTTTTGGATTACAATAGAAAACCGGTATTTGGAGAGACAATTTTTTTTTGAAATATTACCCAATCCTACAACCATTCTTCACATAATGTATGTAAAGTTCTTTGAGACGGTTATCAAAATAAAAGTATGTAATGAAATTGTGACATGACACACACACAATTTTTGTCCACGTTACAGAACGCACATTTAACTGTGACAATTTTTTTGCAAACACTTTCTCCCTCTGTCTGACATTGTAGAGTAATAATACATATGGGAAAATAAAAGTCAGGAAAATGTGAATGTTTTCTACCACTTTTGGTGGAGAAGGAGAAAATTGCAATAAAAATTATGTATAATTATGACAATTTTCTTGACTCTACACATTTAAATGATGTTGTTCAAAGAAGTTCAATTTTGTGCAAAATATTGCGAGAGTACGAAGAGGAGGAGGATAATTTGTTTGTGTGTGAATTCACAATTTATAAAATTATTATGTGACTCTCAAATGAAACATTAGAAGCCCATAGAATAAACATAAATAGAGAAGAGAGACGTACACACAAACAGAATGGAGGGGGAATGATGAAAGGGTTGCTTGAAGAAAGTTGTTAAATCTCCCAACTAAGAGCATCGTAAACAAGGGACAGTCGTCCCGCCGACTGTAGTCAAACTTTCAGCTCACGCAGCCCTCTCCACCCTCAGCTTTCTTCCACTTTCTCCGTATATACCTCTGTATTATCTCGTGTTTGTATGTCAGTGGGAGGGAGTGGATGCTGGCACAGCAGAGCAGATGAAAGTGAAATGAACTAAAATGATAAGAGAGAGAGAGAATTGTCGTCCCAGAATCCAACAACATTTTACAATGACTGCCATTACTCCCGGCGATCACAATCCACCCTCCTCCAAAATGATGGAACAAACAAGACGAGAAGTAGGAGTCTCTACATTTTTCTCTACCTACATTTTATTTTTATCCATGTTGAAAAAAGACGGGGGAGAGAGAAAACTGGGCCACAAAGAGAAAAAAAAGAGACTAGATATAATGAGGGAGGATAGGAAAATATCAAACATTTTCATTGAGATGAAACACAAGCAATTTAGGAACACAACAGACGACTGGAGGACTACGTGATTCCCTCCTCTTATCATCTTCTTGACTATTAGGCCCTCTCTTCAGTCCCAGCTTTAAGCGGAGTTCCTGACAGTATAACCACTTTCTCCCAAATACATGGAGATGGGAATAAAGGAGAAGTGTGTGTGTGGGAGGGAAAGTTTGTGTGGAAAAGGATGGATGGAAAAATTGTCGGCTGTGCTGCAATATGCATCACATGGTGAAACCTTTTCTCTATGTTGAAGAGCCATGAGAGCGAGAGAGTCAGAGAGAGAAAGTGAGAGTGTGTGTATGTGAGGAAATGGAAATGGGGAAAAGTACGAACGACTTTTGTCTATCTGTCTGTGGGAGAAAAAGAGAGTGGATGAGGATGCTGGAAAGAGAGAAATGTTAATGGGAGGGAGTGAGTGAAACAAAAAAGCAGTGCAGTGTGAACGTGGTGGAAGAAAAAGAAGACGGAAATTTGTTTGGGACCGAGAGAAATGGACGGTTGAATTTCTCTCGCTTTCCTTTCCCTCCATTTTATGTGTGTCACTGTATGAATTTTATACATGAACTTTCCTTCTATGACTTTCTCGTCTTTGTCTTCCCTTTCTATTTTTTTCCTCATTCCTCCGTGACGCAATAAGCATTTTTGTAGAAATCCATACTTTTTTTTCTCCAGCTACTTTTTAACTCTTAATAGCAGTGGCAGCTTTGGAGACGACACAAAGAATTGCGGAACATAGCTATGAGCAAGAGAGAGAGAGAGGTGGATAGTGGCTATTTGCACAGTAATCTTGTATCCATGAACACAGACACTTTGCCCAGAAGAGTAGGCAAACAAGGCCGAGACATATTCTTGGGTCATATGGGACATTTTGAGAATCGTCCTCCTCCTCCTCTCCATGTACACAAAAGGATAGAATCTCCGCATTTGCATTTTCCGGGACGAAAAAAAATTTCTATTTTTTTTCATAGAGGAAGAGGAGAGGTGGGAGTGGGATGTGAGGGGGTGTTCACTATGAAGAAGATCCCAACGGCCAAATCAACTGTTTACACAATCCACTGGCATGGAAATTCTTCTCTTCACCATCCTACATCATCCAAATGATGATAAGACATACTCTACGAAAAATATATTAAAAGAAGTTTCCACGTTTTCCATCCCATCCTCTGGATAACGACCAATATAACTATGTGTCTTTTATGTTTATAAATATGTTGTAAATGTGAAGAGTGGAGTAGGAGTAAAACCTCATCGTTGGTTTTTTCTATGGCCAATTTCAGTGCAATAATTTGTTTGAGGCAGGGTGAAAACAGGCCATGGTCAATGACCAAAATTTGAGTGTGAACTGTGAAGTACAATGCAGAAGAGGGAAAGAAGGGGCAATTTCGAGAATCATTTCTAAGGTCAACAAAATTGAGGGTTACTTTTCCTCTTTTTTCGAGACGGTCTCAAAGTATCCTTTTAATGTCCCTCATGTCCGCCAAGTTTGGAGGTTTCTCCGTTTTCTTCTTCCAACTATGAGGAAAAAAAAGTAAAAGTGGAGAATGAAATTTGGAAAAAAGAAAGTTTGATGAAATGTTAAGTAAAGTAGAGTTGAGTTGGGACGTGGATAAGAAGTCTGGCCATGGTTCTCTCTTCTCTCTCTGTCTTTGTGTGTGCGTGTGGTTCTTTGGTTCACTTCTGGAGCACAAGAATATCTTTTATTCCCTCTCGAATGTTTAATGGAGCAAGGAATAGAACGTTGGCTTACTCTTTCCTCCTTTCTCTGTCTCTCGGTTCTGGTAAAGTCCTTTCTCTACACTTTCACTCGGAGACAGAAGGAGGGAGGAAAAAGGCACAAGAGACTAAAGTCCTAGTCGTGCAGAGCGGAGGAAAGGAGAGTAAAAAAATGAGGGGAAAGAGAAAGGACGGTGACAGTGGTGGAGAGAAAGTGAGCTTGGAGGGACGACGATGAGAAAAATCCTCTTGGGACTTTTGCACACTATCTTAATAACGGCATGGCGATTCTTCCTTGGAAATTACATTCAAATCTTCCTCAAATGTCACAAAGCGGTGACTATCATGCTGCTTTTACTCGTTGTTCTCTGCAGAGCTAGCAAAAGAAGGGAGAAGAATTCTCGAGTGAAGCTTTCTCCCATTCTACTTTCTCTCCATGTACCCCTACTTTTACTTCTTATCTGTTTTCATGAGACTTGGAGAAAAATATAAGGAGTGTAGGATGGAGGAAAAGTAGAGCATGTAAAGTTTTTTCCGCTTTCTCTTTTCAAAGAACTCTTTTTATATTTAATCGCTCCCTCCTCAGCGCATGCACTACATTTTAATTTTCGTAATTAATATTAACCTGGAAGCTACTCACGAGGAAGGATGCTTATGAAGATGAAAGGAAGTAAAACAGGGCAAAGAGGTTGACGCGGGGAATCTCAAAATTTTTTTTCCCTTGTAATCCAATTTGGTTGTAATTAGTGTCGAAAAAAGCGCGGAGGGAGGGAAACATGATCCGAGTGTTTGCCCACCCCAAAAATTAGGGATGAATGAATTGGAACAAGTTTGATAATGTTGTAAGAATATAATGAAATATTCCCTTTCCCCACAAGATGAGTTTTGGGAAACAAAGTCCACACACACACACACACAGGATCATGAAAGAATCTTAGAAGTGGAGCACTCAACTGGAAATACTTGCAAGAGAGTTTGGCTGGCTAAATGACGGCATAAATTTAAGGCTGAGAGAGAGTAGAGAAGGGAAGAAACGTTGGCAAGTGATAAATGCTCAAATTATTCATTATGCAAATGGTCCAAAATAGTTTGAAAATTCCCCCCTCTTCTTTCTCTCCTCCTGAATCTCAAGCTGGCCACTTTCACACTGTCGAAAAGAATACACTCAATTTATTTATTTGTCTCCCTCTCTCTTCATCCCCTTTCCCCACTCTCCACAGCTAAAGCAAATTAGCACAAGTTTTAGTGAGATTTACGTAATTTAGCGCCACATTGCCCTCTAAATGATTTTCCCTTTGGAAGGAGAAAGTGAGAGTGCATGTATAAGGGTCCTTCAATAAATTTTGAAAAGAGCAGTAGCCAGCTGAAGAGGAACTGCAGTATAATTAAATGCTTAAGGGGAAAGTGTTTGTGGGCTAAGTTCTTTCCCTCTTAGAGAAAAAGACAGAGATCAATTGACACGAAGGTAATTTTTTATGATGGAAGATGAGGACTAGGAGCATCATACATAATATTACTTTCTCCAGAGTGCATTCAACATCTGCCCTTTTTCCTTGTCTACTCTAGTTTCCTTCTGGGTTGGGACAGGGTGTGGAGAGAGATAGGAGAGGGGCGTTGAATAAAATCCAATGAATTTTTACTCGCCTCCACTTTCCCTCAATTTAAGAGTTAAAATCTCCTTGGGTCGACAATAATTTCTTTTTATGTCAGCATTCATTTACATATGCACTATGCTCTGGAGCGACTAGTTTTCAATTTTTTCCTTCTTTCTCCCTTCCATGGGAAAACTCCCCAGGAGAAAGTTGAATCAGGAGTAAAAGAGTTTGGGGAAAAATGTAGGGAGAAGAGCCAGAGGCAGTGCTGGAGGAGAGCTTAGAAAAGGCAGTCAATTCTATTATACAAGCTTATAAATAAATGTTCATCATAGTATTTATGTGCAGAGGGAAAAGGAGGAAAAGTCATAAAGCTGCTTAGAGATATTAAGCGGATATATATATATACATTAATTTTTTTCTTTTCTACCTCGTCTGCCTCTACTTACGACTTTATTGTTGGGATTGAAAGAAGCTAGCTAGTAAACCATCTTCTTATTGGATTCTTACGAGTACAAAAACACCCTCCTGTCTCTCCCTCTCCACACACACACACACATACACAGTGTAGCGTTAGCGTGGAGAGAGTGCGTAGGGAAAATAGAGCGAGAGAGTGTGCCATGTAGCATACTATTTTCTTTTTGCACCGTCCTTCATCTCCCCCAGACTCTGTATTTTTTTATCAGAATTTATTTCTCAAGTTATATTCTTCCTTTCTCTTCCTTTTATTTTCCCCACTGTGCTATACACAGGCTTCTATTAACTTGTTTCACTAGCCATCATCTGCTTACAATACAAAGGCAATACAAGACTCCCAGACTAGGAACGGCTTACAACTTACTGTGTCTACTTACACTTTCTCTTCACTCTCTCCCCCTGCGCAACAAAAAAGAAAGTACATGTAAAATACTCTTTCAATTTCCTCTTTCACAATATCCCCTCTTCGCTTTTGTGCCTACTTGAATTTCTATATTTTTTTCACAGACAATGTACACAAACCCTGTGTGCTGTGCTGTGTGTGTAGTGTATGGACAGGGACGTAGACACTGTCTATTTTTATTTGACAACTCCCCTCCTCTCATCTCAAGTCAAAATCATACTTTTCCTTTCTCCCACTCTTTACAACTCTGTGTTTGTAGACAAGATGATTTATCAGCAGTTGTTGTGTGTATAGAAAAATCCGTTTTTTATTATTTCCTTCTGTTTCACAAAAATGGTTCTTCCTCCTCCTCCTCCGTATCTCTCTTTTATCTCTGTACTTTCACTGTACACACACACGTAGTACTGTACAACGTACACATTGTGAGATAAAGAGAAAGAACCAAGAGAAATTCAAGTCTCTGTGAAAACTCCCCTCTTCTTTCCCGTTCTTTTACTTTATCTCTTCTTCGCCTTTCTCTGACAGTGTAGTAGCCCCTCTCTCCCATTCCCCACTTTCTTTCAATCTTTATTCCTACACAAAGTCCAAAAAGACTCGTAACTGCATGAATGAAGTCGGAGTGTGGGAGTTTTTTGGGGCGAACGTAGTTATCGCTCCGAACTCGGCCTGTCCTTCCCTTTCCCTTCCCTCTCTTTCTCTTTCTCTGCTTTTATATTTAGTCTGGGCATTTGGGTGTGGGACAGAGTAGGGAAGATCCAAGTTTGAGATGGAGCGTCAAAACTTTTCCTGACACATACCTCTACATTTTCTCTCTTCCCCCTCTCTCTATTATTATAATGGAGGCTTAAGTGTTCCACCCTCTTGTGTCTTGTATCCCGAACTTTCACTCTCAATGTGTGTGTATGGGGATGGGGAGGGCGATGGTCATAAGCATAGCCATATGTATCGCACGTGAAAGTATCCATATGATGTGTAGGGTGAAGTGTGTGTATGTACAAATAGTGACACGGCCGATGAATAAAGAGACTCGCTCCTCTCTCTCTCCTTCTCTCTAGGGTCTGATATATGATGACATGTATCCAAGTTATAAGTGAGACAGAAACTTTCCATTGCATTGAATAATGGCCAAGTTTGAGCGGGTTGGAAATGCATCGTGGAGGATGAGACCGGGGCTTTGGATGTTCCGACGACGGGATGGGAAGGGAGGAACAGGCAAAGAACAGGGCAAGAAGAAAAAGCTTGATTTATGCCAGGCGGCTGCTAGTGCTGCTGCATCGCTTTATCTCCTGCAACTCTCCTCCTCTCTTCTTCTCCCCCTCTCAAAATTCTTATGACGTCTCTCCTCTTACTCTTCTCTTCCCTCTACCTCTACGATCGCCCTTTACATGTATGTGTACACACAAAATAGTAGGGGAGAGGCAGCCAGTGGAGTTCTATACACAACATACACAAGAAAGTAAATATTTCGTTTCACATTTTTCTCTCAACATAAAAATCCTTATAATTCACTTCCCTCTCTTTCTCCAGTCTTCCTAGTTTTCTGGATCGTCCAAAAAATTGTTATTGACGCACTACAGTCTCGGCTCTGATAGGCCTCTAATCTACTCATTCAATATTTCTTGAAGTCCAAATCCTCCCTCCCTCCCTCCATTTGATAAAATCATTACAGTCGAAATTGTAAACATGAGCTTTTCCTCTGCCACTCCCTCCTCCCTTTACAGATCCAACCTCTAAATTTCAGGGAATCCGATTTTCTCAAAAAATAGTCTTTCAATTTTTTTTCCTTCCACGATTATATGCATTTTTTCCAAAAGCTTTTTATTATTTCGACTTGTATAGATGTCCCAATATATAAAAAATTACCGTCATATTTGCGTACGGATACCGTATACAAATGGAAAGAAACCAGGTCAAAATGAAAAAAAACTGTGGAGACAAAAAAAGAGACTCAATTCAGTCACTACGGTAAAAGTGTGGGGGTAAGAAGGATCACTATTTGGGTTTTAGAATTTTTTAAAGAAATCCAAACAAGAGGAGGATTATTTTTTGGATGTATAGTTTACATAGAGGAGAAACGAAAAAATTCATCAAAATCGGACTAAAACTCCAGTCATATCCAAAGACTTCCTTCTCCACGATTTTTCTGGTGGGTCCAAAAATGTGTGTGAGTGTGGCACTCAAAATATTCAATACATTTTTGTCCATGTGTCTGATATTCTATTTCCCTGAATATCCACCATCACAAAATTTTCTGCCTCAGTTGAGGAGGAACTGCAGTGCAGTGTGGGGGTTGAGCTGTACAGAAATTGTACTTTCTAATACTCGAGTACAAAACTTTGTGTATGCACAGTCACAGTGAATAGTTGGGTTGGGAAAGAGGAGGGGAATTTTGTAAGTAGGCTTTGATGGAGAGGGAAGGGAGAAGTCTTATCACGGCTGACTACATTCCAGAGTAAAGGAGGGGGAAAGTAAAAAAGGCAAGTAAATTTATTGTTTAAGGAAGCAAGTTAATTCGACTCTAAGTCTAAACCTTTAAATATTCCAAGAATACTCTTCTGAAAACAGTCACACAGACATACAGTAGAGGGGGAATCTTTGCAATGCAAGCAATAAAATATGGAGATGGCATTACAAGACCCACACACACACACTAAAGACTGTGGAAACATAAAGAGAAGAAGAAGAGACTGGGAAATAATCACGCCTTTCTTCTTCCTTCTATTTTTTTCAAACATAAACTTCCACCATATTCCACCATTCTGAACAATCTGAGAGAGAGAGAGAGAGTGGGAGAGTGAGTGAGTGTGTATTTTTTGGAAAGTATCTGGAGAGAGCCACGGAGAAAAGGGGGAAAAGGGAAAAATGGAGTTCTTAACATCCATTCTTATGTGAAGAGTGACGGGGAGACCTACATCTCCATATAAACTCCCCACTTGCACTGTCTCCCTCTCCACACACACGCACACTCTCAAATTTTCCCAGTCTTTTTTCCCTCTACGTGTACGATTTTTGAGACAGTCCACGGGGGAAGGGATCCCTCTCCCTTTCTCTTTCTCTTTTCTATAAAGATAGAGATGGATAACATGGCATGGAATACACATTATACGGTGAGGAAAAGAGGAAGGCGGGGAGTAGGAGAATAGGAAGGAAAGATGAGGAGATTTGGGGCTGCATTAAGTCTCCCATTCGATTCCATTCCCGCATTAAATCCTGTCTTACCATCATCATCGTCTTTCCTTAACCATTACATCAGCCATCTTATCTCTATCTCTTCCCCTCCTCCCCTCCTCTTCCAGTAAAAAGAAGAGGAAGGTGGAAACACACGACACAGACACAAGGATGGAAAGAAGAGGGAGAAAATCTTTTTAAAAGCTCCACAATGTATTCCACTACCCACACACACACACACATGTAATCACAAACCATTGACACTAATACACGAAAGCACAATCATACTGTATCAAAAAGATACCCAGTTTATTTTCTTTGTGTTGAGAAAAGAAACTGTCAAATATCAACTGTCATCAAATGGTTAAATGGGAAAAGAATTGCAGCATGGCTTGTTCCGGCTCGAACCTTTTTTCCCCTTCTTCCTGGTATTTTTTTGGGGGTTCTGTTCATAATATGGAAACAAGTTCAAAATCATGGATGCCGAGGAGGAGAAGGAAAATTGCCGACATTGTACTTGCTATCTGAAGAGAGGCATTGCAAGGGTTGTAGTGTCATTTTAATCAATTCAATTCAAAAGTCTGAAGAGCATTCTTCCACATTCTTGTGGAAGCTAAACGGTGAGGCTGTCATACAGAGAGAGAGACGGAGGACACCCTGCGGGTTCCACAGTATTACCATTTCAATTACTTCCGTCTCCCTCCCATCCCCACTTCTCTCTCTCTCGTCGTTCCTGAAAAAATTCCTCGTCTGGGCTGTATTGGAGATGAGGAGATGTTATCTATGATTTTTCCCCCACCGATAGCTTTCCCAAACAGAGAGGTATCCTCGTGCCGCGATGCCGTGAAAGTGACTTTCCCCACCACGATCTTAGATACATTCCTATTGGCTGTGTGGGAGAAGAGGAATGAAGCCAGGTTGTGTGGAAGGGGGATAAGATAGGAAGGAGGTTTTTGTGGAGTGGCGGAGGGAGAATAACAGATAGAATAGAGAGACCCACCTCCCCCTTTGGCTTTTCTCTTTCCTCCTGAACGTTGATAATCCTTACTTTTCCTAAAATCAATTAGGTAAGTGAACTAAATGTCAGTTTCCGACTCAACCAGGTCCACTTGTCTTTGGGCCAAAAAAGATTCCCTTCTAGACTACTGCACTGCACACTGGGAATTTGAGAGGGAAGGAAGGAGGAGGAGGGAGGTAGAAAAAACAAGCCGGATCAATGGAACTCTCAACAAAACTTCCATCTCACACTCTCCTATCCACAACCACTACGGCCTTCCTTCAAGAAAGCAGGGAAAGTGCGTCTTATTTCTAGGAAAAGGCGTTGGGTTTCTTTATGAAAATGTCAGACCGGCACACATACACTCGGATAGTTTTTTTAAAAGAGAGACTCTTCTCGAGGAGACCCCAAATTACAAAATACCTTCTACCGATCCATCCACACACACGCATACTTACCCTATACGTACATGTACATACAAGTACCATGGTTTTAACCTCCATTTTCTTTAATTGAGGAAATATCCATCGCACCACGCCGGGTAACGTATGGACCCGTCTGACGTCACTCCCTCGAGTCACGTGTCTCACATTCTGAGGTCTTGAGGGAAAGAACGGGAAGGCGGAAAGAATTTTTCCCTGGCATTTGTACGTTGAGGGAAAGATCGGAGGGAAATTTCTCAAGATAAATTAAAGGGACTGTTTGAAGAGACACAAAAATAATTTGTTTTAATTTACGTCTTCCTCTCCTCCTCCTCCACGGAAGACAAGGCGGGATGTTCTCATGTCTGAAGAAAAGAATGGAGGAAAAGAGGGACGAAATCATGACCATTAAACATTTTCCAATTTTAGTTTTTGAGAGGATTCCATCCAGGGAGGTGGAGAATGTGAGAAGAAGAAGAAGAAGAAGAGGAGTGTGGATGTGGGATGAAGATCCATCCATTATTATTATTCACTGTGGAGGTAAAGAGACTAAAGGCGAGGTGGATTCTCGTGTAGTTTATCATCATTCCACATCACACTGCAAAAGGGAAATGGCATGTCGTTCCCTCTCCAACTCTCTCTCTTCTCACAGTCCGTTCCAAAATGTGTGAGTGTAGACTTAATACATGGGTGTAGGGAGAGAGAGAGAAGGGAGCCTATTAAGTGAGTAAGGGAGGAGATTGAGAATAAATCGACACGCTGTAGCCAGAAAACCAAAAAGGCAGGGACACGGAGGGAGGCTTTAAATCAAAAACATATTTAGATATTGGCAAAAGAGCGTGACTAATAGTGATAAATTCGACTAATTACCAATTGCCTAATTTCCTCTCCTTTTCCAACTCTCATGGGGACTCTCTGAGCTCCACAACCAATGGCCTCTCCATATCATATTCTGCCACCACTCCCTCTCCTCTCCCCTCCTCCATTTAAAGACTCTCTTTACAAACCAACGAACCACACACATACACACTTCACTTTTTCTCTCCCTCCGTCTCTCTCTTTTTCAAACACACGCACATCCACACACTTACCACCATTACTTTTTAATGACGCGGATAAAGTGGAGGGTGGCTGTAGGGGTGGCGTTCCTGGACCATTTTCTTTCCCAAGTGAATCCCCTGCGTCACTCTGCCTGTCTATATTTATTCCCTCAAGATGAGTCCCATCCACATGTACAATGTAAATGAAGGACTGGATTGGCGGGGACAGAAGAGAGTGACAGATACATTTTTGTACTTATTTAGTACTCAAATAATTTAATCACAAGTTCCCCTCCCCACACACCAACCCACACACTCATGCGCTCACTTTGAAGTCAATGACAGGCGGTGAAAAGAAGAAAAAAAGAATTGGCATGTCATTTAAGTTAAATAGAGAGAAAATGAATAGCCCTCAATCCCGTCTGAGTACTGGGTTGAGACACGAAAGAGAGAGAGAGAGAAGTGTGTATGTGTAATAGCTTTGAGTACTTTGGCTAAAATATTAAAATTGGTTCGTGGGAACAAACTCGGAGTGAAGTGAAGCCCATTTATTCCCATGCAATGCATTCGAACCAATCCTGCACACATTCACATTTTCTGCAAGTGTTGCTGCTGTGTGTGTGGTGCGAAGGAGAGAAAGTGAAAAAAAACTTTTCGCACTTATTAGATAAGTAAAGTCACTTTTCTCCGGCATTTCTATACATTTTTAAAAATGGTCGTCGTGTGTGTGACTGGGAGGATTTGGGCCTATTTTGCTAATAGTCAGATGAAAGTTGATTTTCCACACGCTTTCTTCTGTACCGTGTACGTGGGTGAGTGAAAAGTAGCTATTCATATAATCCCACGTACTTTGAGCCGGGCTGTGCTGTGAGCGACAGAATGTCTTCTAAAAAAGGTACATTGCACTTTTTTACATTTGTACATGCATACGTTGAGAGAAAGGGATTGGAAGAGAAAAAGGAGAAAAAATATAAATTAAAGAAAGGATCTTCCACTCCCCTCTGTCTGTCTAATCCAATAGTTTTTTTCTCACTGCTGGGAAGTGACGAAGGAGTAATCGGCAATTGCCAGCTAAAGGGATATAGAGAAAAGAAAGTGAAAATGTTCTTAAAACTCTTTCACACGGATAGAAGATAGGAGGAGAGGGAAAGGTAAGGGAAAGATGGGCTTTTCTTTTACAATAGACTTTCCCTCCTACTATTCTCTCTACAATTTAGCCCTCTACCTCTATATGTATGCATGTCTCTTCATGCCACCTCACACCGAATGAAGGACGGAAAGACTAAAAGAGTTCACTTTCCCCTCATATACAAGTATAGAAGAGGATACGGGAATTTTGTCTCGAGAAAGAGACTGAAGAAAGCGGAGATTCCCCTGAAAACATGGCCATGTCATTAAATTTCATGGTGTATCGAGTCCATGTGTAATGACTTTTACTCTCTCCTCTCCCATTTTTTTCTAACCTTCCCTCTCTTCTATTTTCGTTCATAGCATAAAATCCAAATACAAGTTTTCTATCTAGCAAACCCTCTCTCTCTCTCTCTCATGCTTTCCATCCATCTGACTGTGTGTGTACTAAGCCGCTCTCAAAATCCAAACACACACCCACATCTCAGCTGTACACAAATATACACGAAGGAGCATACAAAACATGGAGAGTTCCTTGCAATTTTTTTGCCTCGTTCCTCTCTGCTCAAACAAAATATAAGCCTTTAAATATCCCTTATCATGAGCCAAAATAAAATTTGCGAATTACATTCACGCACACGCATAAACTTCCCCCTCATCCTTTCTTCAGCCATTTTCCTCTCTTTCTCTCTCTCACACACACATATATATCCATGGAGGAAGAGGACGTAAGCAAAGTGAAAGCTTTCAGTGTATCATTATATAATTTGAACTTTCTGTTTCTCTCTCTTCTTTCACTTCCCCCTCGCATGGAGATTCCCTTCTCCCTCCTTCGGCCAAAAATAAAATTCCTGTATTTTTGCGTCCATTTATTCCCTCTCTCTCTTTTTCTCTCTCTGTGTATAAAATATTCGTGCATTTTTCATTCTCAAAGGGAAAGAGGGAGAGAGAAGCGATAGGATCTCTATCGAGCAGAGAAAAGTGTAAAAGTGGGCGTTTGTTGTGTTGTGTACAGGCATTTTCCTTCCACATACAACCCAACACATACACACACACACACACACAATGCTGCAAGAATGAGCGTGGGGATACATGTGAAACAATCCTCTGCTATTTATTACCGAGCGTGTGCATGGTGTGTTGTACACATAATAGAGAGAGAGAGAGAGAGAAAAGAGAATGGGATTGGCGCATTGGCTAAAGAGAAAATGAAATAAAAACTTCATTTTCTCTCTCTCTCTCTCTCTCTCACTTTCTACTTTGGTACTGCATGCATTGCATTGATTGCGCACATACACACACACACTGGAAGACTCCCTACAAGTACACACACACACACAGGCAAAGTGGATAACCTAGCATTGGTGTGATTGTAGCCATGTGCATATAATCCCATGAATCTTTGTTCAGAGAGGGGCTGGGGGTGTGCGGGTAGCGTGTGTGAACATTGTGTCCAAAACCATCAGTTAAAAATGAGCTATTAGCTCCATTCCCCATTTCAGTTCCATTCAGGCCCCTCTTGTAATAATAATGCACGAAGTTCTTTAGTCACTTTTCCTCCATGCGAGCCAGCCAGGAAAATCCAAAAAGAGAGAAAGAGAAAGCAGGAGAGAAAGAAGGGATAGACTGTGAGTTTCATGGCACACTGGCAGTGGCAGTCCGAATATCTTTGTCACATGAAAATACACACACACAGTGTACGACAGGGAATGCACTTGATGATTTATAATGAAAAGTCTGATGAAATGGGCAGAAATCTAGAGAGAGCCAGCCACTCTCCTTCCTCAGCTACTCGAGCTACAAAAAAGTCTCCATTTCCCTCCCCTCTCAACTTGACTATAATAATAATGTTCGTTCCTCTCTCTACTTTCTTCTTTCTCCCACTTTCTCTCTCTCTCTCTGAAAAGTGTTGGGGCAGGGGGGCATTACGGTAATAATAATGCATCGTCGCTTTGTTTATGGTTACTCGCTGTCGTCATATTTCGTGATGATTTCCCCACTACCTGTAATTTCCCTCTCAATTACCCCTCTAACTTCTTTTACAACCCACATGGACTCTCAACCAAACTCTCTCCTCCTCCTCCTTTCTATTTTTTATATTTTCCACTTTCTATCCTCATCTAAACTTGTTTTTGGTAGATTGGTCGTTCAATCAAATACATTGTACATTGACCAGAGCCTTGACCCACTTCTCCATCTCTGTTCTTTTTAAACTTTAATGGGAGGAGGGTGCTATCGGGACTTTTTTAAGTGGTCCACTCCAACCTCCTTCTCCCTTATCACCACATCAAAATTAAGAGGTTCAATAAACCTATTAACAACCTCAATTAGGATGACGTTAAAATATTTCCCTTCCCAAAATTACCGGTTTACATATATGTAAAAAGAATTGAAGGGAAAGAAAATTCAAATTTAGGATTATATTTTACTTATGTCAAAATCCTAGCAACATCCATAACAAAATTTTTTGAAAGGATGAAAGCCGAGACCGAAAAAAAGAGGAAGGAGGAAGAGAAAAAAAAGGGAGATGAATTTGATTTCACTCTGGCTTAACACAAACTCGGAGAAGGTCTGTCCTGAGCAGGACTACTTTCTCTCGGTTACTTTCACTCAAACTTGTGCTCAACGTGGTGGCGTGGAGTAGAGAGTGGTGCTGCTCTCTTCTTTTGCGTCTGGGAATGCAGGAAAAAGTGTAAACTTTTACAATATGAATCAGATTTGTCGGCGAAATACTTTGACTGGTTCTGGTGCACGACTTACGATCCAAATAACCTTCCACACACACACACATACACGGCTTACGGTAACGCTTTTAGCAAAAGTTTTTTTCACCATGCTCTTCCTCCTCTTACTTTATACTCTTCACTTTCACTCACTCACTCTCTCTCCCTCTTTTCCACTTTTCCTGCTTAAATATAGAGCCACAACAACAACGCACACACCACCACCACCACGACTCCGCATTGATCTGATCTTTACACACACAGTCATGTATCTCTTTCCTTGTAGTTCAAATTTATAAAAAAACTCTCCGACCTTTTTTTTCTTATTTTCTCCGGCCCTCCAAATAAGGCTGCTGATATCCAATCCATTCTTTTCACTCTCTGCCAGTCAGCCAGCCAGCCAGCCATACTTTTTCTTTAACTTACTTTCTTTTTGGACAGAAAAATGTAGTGAAAAAAAAAATAAAAGCATTTTTTTGAGTGCCAGTCTCCACTCCGCACACTCAGTTTCTCGGACTTCCCCTTGTACTTTCTCTAGTAAATTTATTTTGAAGGAAATTGAGAGCGGGGGACACCCTGGAAGAAAGAAACTATGCAACCTCGCTGGAACAAAATAAAAGTTTTCTTGAAAAATAGAGAAATCATATTTACTTGTTTTTCTTCCTTGTTTTGATACACTTCTTGACTTTCACTTCATGACTAGAATTCATCCTTATTTTACCTTGTGGAAGTGCAATTAGAGGGAAAGGATCACTGTCTGTGGGTGGTGATACAGGGAGTATAAGACGTGTGCGTGGGTGTGTGGAAGAACATAATCTTTTGACATGATGATTCAGTTGGCTACGTGAGACTAAGGGCAAGTCCTTATCATCCGTACATACACAGAACACATTACGTTGCATTAGAGACTCTAGGGGTGGAGGAGAAAGTAGGGAAAGTATATTTTTTCTATACGTATAGAAAGGAGGAAGAGGGGAAGCTGTCTGTAAATGGAAAATAGAGTGAAGTGAGCTGAGCCGGGTTAGGCTCATGATGGAATATTGATTTCATAAATATTATATTCGAGTAATTTTTGCAGAAGCAATAAACATTCCCTTTTCCTCCTCCCTCTCCATTCTTTTTTTCCCAGTGGTAATGCTCACTTTAAAGCTGTGGCTTCTTCGTACATCCCGTTGGGTCTTTATTTCATGTTTTCTTCATGTCATACCCATTGCCCTACATTGGAGGAAGAGACCGGGAGACTGGGTCCATTTAAGCAAGTGCATAAAAAACTTTGACGTCGTCTATACACTTTTTCCTCTTCTTGTGTACTCCCGTCTGTATATATTGATATGGAGGATGCAGCAGGGTCTATGAGGCATATCAATTTAGTTCATGAAAAAAGCCAATGTCAATTTTGTTAGAAAAATATCCAATCTAGAGTTCCAGGAACCACCCAATGTGGGTCATCTCTGGATCCAGAAGTTCATGATCATTTAAAATAAATATTATGTGTTCGTCGTATCTAGAATGCC